>JAUPFZ010000016.1:2402500-2682500 GCA_036937285.1 Euphydryas editha | reverse complement strand
CATAGATATAATCGATTTTTTTAATCACGTCGTTTTCAATATATAAAAAATTATCGTATATAAAAAACAGTCAAGCAAAGTGTTAGGTCAAGAGCTCGTGTTAATGTAGTTTTATATTTTCAATATTTTTAATAACAGTCTCCGTACAAACCGAGGTGTCAAGAGATATTGACATGGTTTTTAAAATTTCAACAAATATGAACGCTGTTTATATTTGTATGAGAATTTGTGTACGTAAGTATACAACCAAATATATTGAGATAACGAAGTGGATTTAAATGAATCGTTCTTCAGCTTTAAATCAAGTCAGACACGGTAATGCCAGACACGGTGAAATCAGAAAACGGTAGCTCAAATCTAGGCTGGCACCAAAAATTTTTTAAAGGCTAAATCGTAAAAAAAAAGTCTGAGATATACACGTTAATGTATAATAGAGTAGTATGGTGGAATGAGATTTAACCCTTAATTAAACAGGCCCATAGGCCTAGATCAATATGCAATGGCTCACTCATTTTCAAGCTTAGGTTGCGCTATATATATATATACAGTGCACGTAATGAAAAATAATCTATAATTATAATAAAACTGTACTAGATCCGTTTCTGTAAATTTAAGATTTTTTTTTAAATTAATCTGTAAAGTATAATCAATACTGATGAAAAAAAAAACAAATTTTTTTCTCTTTAAAATAAATTTGAATGAAACTAGACGTAACTTAAATTCATACTATGAGCTAGGATACTGGATAATTTTTACGCTAAAATTCAACACTGGTTAAAGAAGGGTTAACCAAACGCTAACAAAAAACTTAACCAAACGCTACAAATCACTTCTTCAGGAATCTGGATACCGGGTGTTGAATCGTATGACGAAGAGATTCTGTACCAGACAAACTGCAACAACCAACACTTTGATTGATCACGTATTAACTAACTTACCGGACACCAAAATTCATTTAGCAACTGTTGATTCAAGCTTATCAGACCACAAGCAAATCTACGTAGAAATTAAGAAGCACAAGACTCCAAAACTGAAAAAGACACAGTATTGGTCTACGGATTACAAGAAATTGCAAAAATTAATTCAAGAAGTTCAATTTGAACCCAAAAACTACAATGAATTGGAACAACACATCTTAAAATCGATTTTAGAATGCAAACAAGTAAAAAAAAAGATAGATAACCTTCCACGTAAGGACTGGATTAATAAAGAATTAATACAAGGTATAAACGACAGAAATAAGTTATGGAATGAACTAAAAAAAGAACCAAATAATTTATGTTTACAAAAGCAGTATTACACAAAACGTAATAAAGTACGACTAGACATAAAAAACGCTAAAGAAATATTTTATCTCGCAAGATTTGAAAACGTTAAGAAGAATCCAAAAAAAGCTTTGGTCCTACATTAACAGTTTATCGAATAAAAATAATAAATTTAATCGTGCTCCTCCAAAGCTAAAGACTCCTACCGGTTTCGTCACAGATCCGAGAATGGTATGTGAAATATTTAATGATTATTTTTCCTCAATAGGTCATAAACTAGCAAACGAGATACCGACAAAATTTCATAACAGCTCAATTTATTCGACGCCATCTCACAATAAAGACAAAAAGCTAAACAAATTTTCACCATGCACTAAAAAAGAAGTCATAAAAATTATTAATAATCTAGACAATAATAGCAGCTCTGGTATAGATGGAATTAGCACCAAACATATCAAATGTATTAGTAATGTATTTGCTCAGAACCTAAGCAATTGTTTTAATACACTCCTCTATGAAGGTCATTTTCCTGCTTCTCTAAAACTTGCAAAAGTCAGTCCAATTTACAAGTCTGGGGTTTTAAGTGATCCGAGCAATTATCGCCCAATCTCTGTGCTGCCGGTAATTTCAAAAATTCCAGAAAAAATAATTTTTATACGGTTGGACGAATACTTCTCTTCTATAAATTTCTTCTCCGAATGTCAATACGGATTTAGACCTCGCTCAAATACTTTGGCAGCCACTTTAGATTTAATCACTGAAATAAAAACTAATTTAGATAACAAAAAAAATACTTTAGGAGTCTTTATCGATCTACAAAAAGCCTTTGACACCGTCAGCCATAAGTTATTACTTAATAAACTTGAAAACATTGGAATAACCGATACACTGTGACAATATAACTAATTAAAAATATATGTATAAATAAATAAATAAGTAAATACATACATAAATTAACAACATTAAGTGTAGTAAGATACTCCGTGAGAACAATACCTTTTAATCAAAATTGGCGCGCGGCGCACAGCGCGCGGCGCGCGGCGCATGGTGCGCGGATCGCGGCGCGCAGCGCATGATTCGCGGTGCGCGGTGCACGGTGCGTGGGGCCGAATGTCAATTTCGTCGTTTCGCATATATAGGGTGAGTGGTCGCGGCGAGGTCGTGTTGAGCGACACCGTGATGCGCACCGCTCACACACGTGGATGGATTTGATGTCGATGACACGTGTCAGAGCGATGGCGCCGTCGCTAGGGCGCGTCTTCTGACGTCTGTTCTACCACGTGTGGAAATGATACTGTAGTGGTGCGGTTTGACGGGGCGACTCGAAGACTGCTAACTGTGGTTGATCCCCTAATAATATTGATACATGGCAATATTGAAATATAATAGGAGATGCTACGAGCGTCTACCTTTGAAATATACATATTTATATGTATTGACGGTAGGTATGCTGGGGCCGTCTAAATAAATATTGATATCGACATTGTGTCGTATCATAATGATGGTGATGCATGGCAATATTTAAATATAATAGGAGATGCTACGAGCGTCTACCTTTGAAATATACATATTTATATGTATTTGACGGTATGTGGGGCCGTCTAAATAATTATTGATATCGACATTGATTCGTATCATAAATAAGTATATATATATATATATATATATATATATATATATATATATATATATATATATATATATATATATATATATACTTATTTATGATACGATATATATATATATATATATATATATATATATATATAAGTATCATAAATAGTGATGGCAGCAGCCGTCTTATTAAATAAAATATAAATGTGCGTGATGGAGCGACACGTACAGTGAGATGATTGAGAATCATCCCGACAAAGAAATGTATTGTACTATACATTAAAGTGGCGAAACACTTCACAGATCGAAGATCTGTTATACTTTGTATATTGTAGACCTGTCTCGCTAATGTATTAGGGAGCATGGAATGCAATGTATGCAACTTGTAAAACTGTGCTGACCGCCGGACTTGCGTAAAGTCGTTACGTCTAGTCATCGGGTTTCTGAAGTTCGATTAGGCTTTCGTGTACGTTCGTAGGGTGTTTCATACATCACTGTTGGCATCCTCAACTGCGATCGACGAACGATACGGAAAAACCTCGTATTGGCTTGATACGTAAAGTGATTCCGTGAGTCCGTTAAAGTCGCTCTGTCGACTCATCGGTCGTTCGAAAAACTCTAAAACGTTATCGAAACGTATCTATATATGTCATCAAAAACAAAACATAAAACGACGATCTGGTACGATCACCTTGCCTCCGAGCGACGATTAATATGTTGACGATAAATTTGTAAGAAATGAGCATTGCGCAATAAAGAATCTCAATTCCAATTATTATTTTCGATCGAGTGCTCGTAATGTTATTTTGTGAATTACCTCTAAATAGTGTGAGCACTGCGCTGAATATACTCTAGCATTTTCTTGATGATTTGATACTGGAATGCAAGACGCTGTGGTTGATTTCGGTCACCGCAGATTATTGAGCCCTTTGTCAATGTCGTCTTGAATTTGTATAGGTGACGCAAAAGTGAGGCGCGATGCCCTACGTTGCGATATAACTCGTGATACGTAGGGTGTCCCTCATACTGTGACATCGAGGTAGAGGCTATTGTATACAACTTCGGTTGGAACACTGTGTGTCCCTCGCTCTGTCTAGCCTAGAGTAGTGTATGCGCCATGTGGTACTGCTGTGCTATTTTTAATCGACGTTACGATGTCTCGGATGATGTCTTTCGTTGATTAACTATACCGGAACCACGACCGAATTTCGCTCAGCGTTGCTGACGCCATTACGATGGTGGAAGTGATACGTTGCAGCAGTGTTGGACCCTCACTGTGGATTTCATCCATAGTGTTTAAGTATAGGTCGCTTATGAGTGATGTGCATTGGTTACATTTGCCTCACGAGACGTTATTTCGTTTGAGATTAGTCAACACCTTCCTGATGGTATCGGTATTAATACACTCACAACTTAAGCACTGAGTTCTATACCTTGACGAGAGTCACAGTTACATTAGAGAAATGTACTTGACTACGCCCTGAACTAATCTGATCCGAATTTAAATTACTATTAAAACGCAAACCTAGAAATATAAGTTTTGGATAATAAGGTATAGGAGGTATCAACAAAATATTAAAGAAAATGTACTTTGCTACATGGTTCAAAATGAACTAGATATATAAGTTTTAGATAATAAGGTATAGGAGGTATCAACAAAATATTAAAGAAAATGTACTTTGCTACATGTTTAAAATAAACTAGAGGTATAAATTTTAGATAATTAAGGTATAAAAGGTATCGATGAAACAAACCATAAATATATAATAAGTAACACAACACATTTATAGGACCACACGGTTGTAGTTATAACACAAAAGAACATATACATATATGTGTGTCTAGGGAACATAATCATTAAGTTAAATGTATAATATTACGGTTAAACGTAAAATGTGAATTATATTCACGACTTTTGTATTTAAGTTTTAAATTTGAGTTTATCACAATATTATAAGAGGTTACTAATAAGGTTCAGTAAGGAAAAGTCATTCAATTATATTCGAATCGGCTGGAGAACATATAATAAATGTTTTTTTTAAACTATATGGATCCACAGTTACGAATTTAACATAACAATCTTAATTGTCATGACGAGTGCTGAAAAGAACTTTAACTTCACAACTATATTAAATGTCAATATAAGGCAGGAGTAGGAGCACAATAAGTGTTCGATCTCACTGAGGAAGGTTCATAAAAAGTAGGACGGAAACTACTGTAAGCGGCGGGCGCGGGGCCGTTTACCTCCTCTCCTCCTCTTAATTTTTTTAAGTATTTTAATTTTTTATTTTCCTATTTTAATAAAGTAAGGATGGAGTGGAGCTACTTCTATTAGCAACTATATTAACAAGGTGTTAATAGAAGATGAGATCGGGTCTTGATCTTTTATTTTTATCAACTTATACACATACTCATTACGAAGGTTTATTTAATTTCTTATAATCATTTGAACTTGTGATCACTGATACTCTAAAAGAACTTGGTTAATACAAAAACAACGTAAAACGGGTCCTAACTAACTAGACGATATAACGAGCCTTACTACAAATAATTATTTTTAATTTTTTATATGATCTCTCTCCATGGTGTGAGAAGAGAAAAGTTACAACACCCCTTCAATTGTTAAAGTCTTACCTTAGTGATAGGTATCAAGTGACAAAGATAAATGATATTCAAAGTGATACGAAACCCATCACATGTGGTGTATCTCAGGGGTCGATTCTTGGGCCACTGCTGTTTCTGGTTTACATCAATAACATTTCCGAAATTAAGCTACACGGTAAATTAACACTTTATGCAGATGATACTTGTCTATTTTACTTTGGGGATTCAATAGACATAATTATGACTCAGGCACAAGAGGATTTAAACACTGTTTTTGACTGGTTTCATTATAATTTACTCACAATAAATGTATCTAAGACCTCCTACTGTATTTTCAAGCCAAAAAATAAAAAAATTGGAAACTATAATAAACTTACTATTGATGGTAAAGTATTAATAGAAAAAAAAGAGGAAAAATATCTCGGCTTAAGGATTGACCAAAACTTAATGTGGACCTTTCAAATTAACTATATCAAGACAAAGCTTACCTCATTTCTCGGTGCCATTCGACATATTATTGGTTGTTTTCCTCGCAAAGTTCGGTTCATGCTATACAATTCATACATTAAATCACATTTAACATACCTTATCGAATTATGGGGAACAGCATCAAAAACAAAATTAAATGAACTACAAACCTTACAAAACAAAATTATAAAAGCATTATTTAATTATAACTATAGAACTAATACTGAAAAAATTTATAAGGAAACGAGCATTATGAACATTAATCAATTATACCACTTTCACATGCTATTACTTATCTATAAAATTCTGAATAATAAAATTAATTCAAAAATAAAATTTACTCTCAACAATGAATTACCAAAATATAGTCAACGAAGACCTGAAAAAACTTTTCTTATTCCAAAAACTAGAACTGATTACGGAAAAAGGACCTTGGTTTTTGAAGGAGCACAATTATATAATGATTTACCAGACGCATTAAAAAACTGCAAATCATTAAATATATTTAAGAATAGACTTAAAAAACATATTTTGGATTCATTTTAAATTAAATAAATTTTTCACTCACATCCTTATGCGGATGTAGCCTCGACCGATCGACTGTTGTACGACTTTCGCGGCGGCTGTGATACTTGATAGTTGATACTTGATATTTTGATAATACTTTGCCGGCCGTGCGCTATGTGCGCACGGCCGGCCAACACTTATTTTAAATGCAAAATGGATAGTTGATAATGAATATACATATATAGAAGAATAGTCTAATTTAGTATGTAAAATGTTTAGTTATAGGAATTCTATAGTAAGTAGGTACAATGTTTAAAAAATGTGTAAGTATATGTGAACTGCTGGACACTTTTTTTATTTTATCCACATAACATATTGTTTTAATTTCTCATGTAAGTGACTGTATGTTTTTAATGAGAAATAAATGCTCTTTAAACCTAAAGTCAAAATGTGTATTTATTTATAATTAATTAACACGTGTTCCGATTCCCTTCATCCATTTTTATTGGAAAAAAGATATTCTAGAGATTTTTGTTACATTACAAGGACTTTGGCCAGTCAGTTCAGAAATTATATGCATTAAGTATTAAGACTCAATAGCTTGAATCTCACAAAAAAATTGTTTGTCTGTAAAGTCGGTTTACGGATGATAATTTTACGTGATAACGTCATAAGAAAATATTGATGAAAAATTGCATACTTTTATGAATTAAACTGAATTATTATCACTGAATTATCATTATTGTGTATAATACAAAGAAGGAGTTAATTCATTTTTTTTTCTATAAATTAACATTCATTTACTCTTGTTAATTTAAATATTATTTTACTTAAATTATTGGAACGAAGTTCCTTATGGGGCGATGCGGAGGAGTACCCTAACCGGCAAAAAACGTCCACAACGAAAATGCGTGGAGTAATATTTTTATATTTAAAAAACTCCTAAATAGAATTCTACAAAAGATATATTTGAACCTAAAAATCAATGTTCACTTCATTTCAATATTTATTCTTAATTGTAATTATTTAAAAACCAATTAATAATTATTTAATTTACCAATTAATTTTTATAAAAGTTACCAATTTAGTGGTTTTATTTCTAAACTGGTATATTCTTAAAATTAGTTGGCGCCATCTAGTGAAGACTTCAAAACCTACGCAGCAATAATCCCTCTGTACTTGAAAATTTTAACTACATGATTATAACACTGCTAAATTAAAAATACTTGTATTACTAACATACTTGCAGTTGAGCGTATTATTTAAATTTACAGTTTAGTACAAAATGAATTTTTCTGTTTTTTATTCTAAGTTTAATTGTAAATATTTAAAAACCAATTAATAAATTTTTAATTTACCAATTATAAGTAAAAATAAACATTTATTTAATATAAAAGCAACACGTGTTTTTGTTTGGTAATATGTGTATAATTAACACGTGTTTTAGTAGTTAGTTGTATGTGTATAATTTATGTGAGGTTATTTAAAAAAAAAAAAACGAATCAAAAACATATATGTAGGTATATCATATTAGTTTAGTTACCATAAAGCTATATTTTCTATGATAGAATATCAATAGATTTAATTATTATTAATGTGAATAGCTGTTTCTTTGTATAATATTATAATATATTTTTATAAATCATTGTGAATAAAATAAAAGTTTTAAGATAATTGTGGCCGTGCGGTGACCGACTGAGAAGAATAGTCCAGACCTCTTTCTTGTCGAGGTGTCGTAAAAGTAATTCAATAGTGGTGGGAACAACTTTACACCAACCAGGATGGTGATGGGCAGCAGCGTCACCATATCCTGCCAGAACACACTGCGCTTGCCAACTCGCCTGGCAAGCGTGGCGAGTATTTGGCAATCACACTCCGAGATGATAAGAGAAGCCTACGTTCAGTAGTGTACACACAACGGCTGATGTGGTGGTGGTGGAAGATAATTTTTTAAAGTAATTTTTGAATTATATCTATAAAAAATCATAATAAAAAATTGATAGCCGAATAATTATGGCCGGCCGATGGAGTAGAAGAGAGATAGATGCGTCACAAGCCGAACGCTTAGGCTGATCGTGCCTCTCTACCGCTTGTTCCGCGTTCTCGTGTGCACTCTCGGCTCAGGCGGAACGTGACAATGAGTCATGCTTTTTCGTGCATCCGGCGTTTGTCGATTTTTAAGACGTTATCACGTCAAAAAAAATCTTTTGAACTCTACAAATCTTTTCTCAATCTTTTGAATTGAACCCGCGACCGCTGGCATTGAGGCACGTACCACTACACCAGAGCAGTCGTCATACCAGAACGTTTCCCTAGAATAGATAGAGTATCTCAATGTACAAGAAGTCCTTCTTTTTTACTAGTCGGATGAATGGAGAAAATACAAAGCGGAAAATGATAATGAGGATGTCTGAAAGTTGTCAGCTAAATTGATACTTGCGACACGAGTTCCCTGTCTTCCGCTGCTTGTTATATCAAAATGCACTTCTCGTAGAGCACTTGGAGGTTTTATTTTTCTTTAAAGAGGAAACTTCATTAACATCCAAGTTAAGTTAATTTAGACATCCAAGTGGAACTTGCTTTTTTTTCGCAAACGCTCTTCAAAGGCTGAACAGTAATAAGTTTTACTTGATCGATTTTAAGTTTTCAATTTGAAGAGTGATTCTGAATGGAAATGAAATTAATGTTGAGTCGGTAAATTTATTTATTTGAGAATTTAGCAATTTAGTTTTATATTAAAAATACAATTATAATAATTATGTAATAACCAAAAAATATGCATTAACTAAAACGCCAAGCACAAGCTATTTAAAAACATAATAATATAAAAGTATTAATTGAATAAAAAATAAAAATAAAAATATGTTTTTTTTTTTTTATAAAAACGTATTTATAAGTTACCTTAACCTGGTGCTTGCCTCTGATTTAATTTACATTTATATTATAAAGCTGTGAATGTCAGTTCTTGTCATAAACGCCTTATAATGTTCTCGTCTTAGGGAAATTATTTGACCTTAAAAGGTAATTATTGATTGCTCAGATTTATTACTAACAACTCACAACACATTACTAACGTGTATCTAGACTAGAATATGAAAAGCACTTTTAAAATATAAAAATTAGAAAATTAATATCACTATTTTATTGCACTTAGTCGGTTTCTTAAAATATTTTAATACAAGTTAATGAAAAAGTGTTTTAATCGCTTTGTTGTTAAATATGTCTCCCGTTTTTGTTTTGATAAAAACACTACAAACTGACAATAGAATTGAAACGGGGAGGACAAAGATAAAAGACCGCACCTACAAAATGCAATTACATCTTTAGGACATTCTGAAATTCGAAAATAAATCGATTTATAAAATAATCATTTGTTTTTGTACAGTATTTCTAAAGCCACTGATGGCTCTATCAATAACTTAAAAAAGCACCTTACACTCCACGGCCACTAGTAGTATGTACCTACCTGTAAACTGAGATTTTTGGACCATATTGATAGACTATTGGCTGCGGCAAATTGATATCTAGGCTTCATTTTAAGATTTACTAAAGGCTTCAAAAAACCAGCTAATATAATTCAATTATTTAACTATTACGTGAGAAGTATGCTCTAATTTTGCAGTACAGTGTAGAATCCAACCTAGAAGATTCACATAAATAGACTGGAAAGGGTTCAAAAGAAGTTAATTTGGAATTTAACATACCAATTCAAGACTCAAAATAGTATCAAGATATACAGTGATAAAATGGAGCACTTTCATTTACAACAGTTATCCACACGGTAATCGCATTTAGAACTGTTATTACTTCATAAATTATTGTACAGCGTCATTAATTGTCCAATACTTTTAAGTACATTTAATTTTTAAATTCCTATTGAAATACTATGACATCCATGCGAATTATTTGAGTATAAAAACTGTAAATGTAATCTGGGTCGTGATTCACCTGTTATACTCGTACGTGTATCTCCTCTCTATCTTATATCTTTAAACGAACAATTCTTGTGCATATATATAATCTGAATCTCGAAAACGGCTCCAACGATTTTCATGAAATTTAGTATGCAGGGGGTTTTAGGGGCGATAAATCGATCTAGCTAGGATTTATTTTTAAAAAATGTCGTTTTATCCCTTTTTTACGCAATTAAAAAAATATCATTAGAATAGGAAGGTCGCTGTCATTGATAATCTTATAACAGCTCGGATGGGAATCGGGCGGATTCGAAATCAGAAAACAATCCAGGTGTCTACAGATCATTTTTTCCTTTTTGTTTTTTTTTTCAAGTTTCTTTTTTTTTTGTGAGAAATACTATTATTGAAAGCTCTTTTTATTTTTATTTTTTATTTCAATAGCCACTTCCTATTATTTTACTATTATGTCAGTAAATATGAGGTATTTATGTTTCATCAGTATATAATGTATCTAAATATAATTTAACCGAGCAAGGCGGTCATCCAGGTACTAATGACTATACGAAGAAAATTCCAGATATTGACATTAATTTAGATAGGTAGACTCACCAGTTTCAAACTAAAGCTCATAAAGTGTGACGTACCTACAGCTTCTTAACATATTTAAAATGATGCATAACACTATCTATTCCATGGCGTTATTAGATTTTATTGTCTTTTACAAAATTTATAAACCTTATAATTCTGTAAAACATAGCATGCTGTGATTACGTTTAATTCTAAAACCAGTTAGATACTAAGTTATGCAATGTAAACTTAAAAATTGTAACAAATGTTTGTTACGTTGGTGATTTATTAAATAAATAAATAAATAAATTTCAATATTCAAAAGTAATTAATACCGCAATAAAAATAGTACGTACATTTTTAGTGATTTATTTGAAATATTATATATAAAATTATAAATTTCATTCAATTCGAATCGTCAGTCGATGTAAAATACAAGTACACTATTGTGCACAAAAAAAAAATTTACAAGTACAGAGTAAAATTTTTACAAGAAAAATTTACTAGAAGCAGCGTTGTTGTTAAAATAGCAATCTCTACCAGGCAACCTTAGCCGATTGATTTAAAATATGTGTTAAATAATTATATATTTCCTCGCCAATCTCACGTAGAATATACAAATACAATGATTTTATATTTATTTTGACAGGTCACATTCAGGTCACATTGACTTGGTGTTACGGTAGCTGTTGCGGGTTCAACTCTGTATTTGAAAAATATTTGTATAGGTCATACAAATATTAATGGTCTAGGGGTTTCAGTTTTTTTGTTATGTGTACTTCCGGAATTCGTAGTATCTCATTCTATATGGAAACATTTATTAATAAAATAGACTAATTTAAAAGATTAATATGTTCAAGCGAATAAACTCTTCATTGTATTAGTATAGTTAAAAATAGCCTTGTCCAACGAGATTCAATATAGCATTATCATTCAGACTATAAAAAATCAATAAGAAATAAGAGCTACAATATTGTAATATGTATATAATTATTTAAAATAAAGTATAATAATTATTATTAGTAATAATTACAGATTATATGCGACGCATAAAGAATGAGACTATTGAGTCTTTCTTAATAGTCTAATTCTTTACGTGTCTCTGTCATTTTGACATACGGTGACCGGCAGGGAAAAATAGTCCCGACCTCCTTTTTTTATGTTAGTTAGATAGGCAAACTGGCAGACGTTCCACCTGATGGCAAGTGGTTGACGTCGCCTATGAACATAAACTAGTTAACCTAGAACTAGCCCAGGCAACTCATTTATGGGTTGCCTATCCAGAGACATAAGTTGTTAAAGTCTCGGTGCCAGTAATTACATTGCCTGTCCTGCCCTTCTCTCCGAAACACAGCAAAGCTGTTTCACGGGAGAAACAAGCAAGATGGTGGTACCCATGCAGCCGGGAGCGCGGCACAGCGCATCTCTCCCACCGGTGTAACTTGCCGAACTGACTCCTTGCCGAGGTGTCATAAAAAGCGGCATATAAGTTGATGTGTGTATGGTTAGCAGGCGATTCAGAATAAGACATACATGCTACGTACTCGTAGTAATTTCTCAACAGAATTCTCGAATCACCCGCATAAAGCCAGGAGGCATAACTAAATACAGATGTATAACTAAGTTGTCTTCATAAATGGGAAGAATTATAGAGCTTAATACTCCACATTGTTTAGCGATAGTATATCTCAAAAAATGTAATTTCTTAAATTTTCATACATTTCATATACATGCAAATAAATAGAGTAAAACACATATACTTAAGGATGTATAAATATGTTATTGCCTTATAATTGCAGTGAGTATTTGTACGAATTTCAAATGACTGTATAATTAAATATTAAAAAAATGCTATCTTCAAATATACGAAATGGTTTAAGAAATATTGTTTAAAAATACCATTTCGTGCAAAGAAACTAATATTTTTAAGAAAACATCTTTCACGAGTTATTTTACAATTTCGTATACCTTAGATAAATGTAATGTCGCTAGAATTCCTTTTGAGAAGTTTTAAAATAACACCTAGCTGTTTCAAAGAAGCGAGAATGTACTGTGATAATATTAAGTATAACGCCTTCAGAAACATTTTTATTATGTTATTCCGAAACGAGCGTTACGCTAAACCAACAGTCGATACTCTGCTATTGCAATTGTGACATAACCGCTCCACTGCCCGTGTCAACTACTAGTTGACAAGAGTTTAGAAACTAACCGCAAGCGCCCGTGTCAAGTAATGGTCGCTATGGCTATATTGCTCATGTCAACTTTTTTTCGACACGGGCATTAGTATGCGAAGTTCACTTGTCAACTACAGGTTGATTAACGTATATTACATTATCACCAGTGGGAAATTACGTAACCAAACGTGAGAGGCCTTAGGCAGTTTTGTGCAGTTGGGAAACTAAAAGGTTATCAAAATCAAAATCAAAATTAACTTTATTCAAATAGGCCCTAAGAGCACCTTTGAATCGTCATTTTACAAATTAAAAATTATTATTTTGTAATGGTAAAGCTACCACCGATTCGAAATGTAGATTCTGCAGAGAAGAATCGGCGAGAAACTGTGCAGTTACTCTTTTGAAAATGATATATAAACTGTGTTTTAGTATAAAATTAGTAATATCTTGCATGAAATACAGCGCCACTATGTCCACACATCTTTATCGACTAAGTAATCCTGCACCGAATAATAAGCTTTATCTATTTTTTTTTTAAAATAAAATCTTTAAATTTATTATGAGACAGTTCCAAAATAGTTTGTGGGATTTTATTATACATGCGAATACCATAACCCAGAAAGGAGGCGTTTACTTTGCGCAGTCGGAAGCCTGGAGTTACAATTTTGTTATTCCTTCTAGTGTTTACAGTGCGATTAATACTATTTATTTCAAAACAATGAATATTCTGGTGAATATATATAATATTGTTATAAATATACTGCGACGCAATTGTCTATCTTTGGAAAAACATCCCGTAGGGAGACTCTAGCTCCAAGATCGTGAATGCCACGAATAGCCCTTTTTTTGCAAAATAATATTAAATAATAATTAATAATTGCCCGTGTTTTGCTAATGCAATTATGGTCATATAGTAATATAACAACACTATTATCTATTAAATAATTGAATAAATATGTGACCATTGTTACTAAAACTAAGCATTATGATGTCAGTGATCGAATATTGTGACAAATTGCAATACTGAGTATCCTGAATCCCTTTATATAATTTACGTCCAAATATATCCTAATGTAAATAAACAATTAAAACACCGGACCTGTATCAATACTACAAATCCAATCACGGTTCATTTTCGTAGTAACAATACAAGTAATGACAAGTTCCAACTATGTTTTATCTATTATATTCGAAGCCGTTCTTAAATGCTTGATCATGACAACATGACAACAGTTCCGAGTTCCATTATTACTTGGGGCAGATATTTGTATTTGTGCAGTACGGTCGATTATTTATTTAGAAAAACAGTAAATACACGAATTAACATTTTTAAGTTTGAATCTACTTTTAGAATTAATAATAAAAATTAAAAATAATTTAAAAAATAAAATTTATGCAGATAATAAATAACATTATTTTATAAAACGTAAACAAAAGAAAATTGGATAAAAAATTGAAAAAACGAATTTTAAAAGTATGGAGAAGTATTCATTTTACGTACGTAATTGATCCTGAATAATATTTTACAGTTCACTTTCTTTTTGTTCGTTTATATTATTGTTTGAATAAAAAAAAATTAATATAGAACTTATAAAATATTTTAAGTTATACATTCTAGACGAGACCATTATAGTCCGCTTCTTTGTCTGCTGCATTTCCATCAATTATACATAATTTCAATCTGTTTGATTGCTGATTTAACTTTAAGCTGGCATGCCGACGTTTTCAAATTAGATTTGTTTCGTGTTCCGTGGTCAAGGATAACCATGTATTTCAAACGAATTTCTGTAGCGTAACAGAATGAGCTAATAAGTCCCAACCCAACTATTATTTGTATGAAAACTCTTTACCCAGCAGTTGGCTCTTCATTTTTTTTTTTTTTCATATTTAAGATCTACTGTTTGATTTGTTGTTACTAGTTTCCCTTTTGAAACAAAACTCTTAGTTCTTAGTCTTAGTTATACTTAATTTTTAAAACCTAGAGTTAAAAATTCACGGCCAATAAAACAGAATAGTTTTTAAAAACAAATAAAGTAACATTAGACAGAAATTATTTGATGTAGAGAGTGGTACATAATATACACTGATTTTTCTTAAATTAAAAAAAATAATTAAAAAAAATAAAGAATAACTTTTTTTATTCTCTTTAGGTTTCCATCTATAAAAGTCCTGATGAAACTCTATTATTCCAAATCCGTTATCTGTCCGTCTGTCAATGTTACTGGTACAAGGTTGCATCTTTTGAACTCTTGAAATTGTCACAAAATGACAGTTGACAATATGAAATGAAAATATGAGAGTTGAGACAAAATAAAGTTAAATAAATATATAAAGTATTAAAACTTAAAAGGAGTTTCGAACTTAATTAGTATAACTATATTATTGCTACATTAAAATTTTATATAAAACCAAGGAAAGCGGGCATAAAGTTCTTATACAACATTCTATATAATTATGTACATATATAATATTTTTTCGAAATTATTTTCGTGGTGAGAGTTGCAATGGTGCTAATTACTTGTATACTCGAGTTCGAAATTCGTAATGATTATATTTTATGTTACATTTCATCATTATCATCATCATCTTCATATCAGCCATTGGATGTACACGGCTGAAAGTAGGTCTTCCCCGTCGACCTCCAAAGCGCCAGCCTCGATCCAACCGCTTCCGGCGACTTTCCTCAAGTCGTCTGTCCATCTCATGGAGGGCCGCCCGACGCTGCACTTGCCGATACGTGGTCTCCACTCGAGAACCTTCGACCGAGAAACATCGGCTGTCAGTTCTACGAGCTCTGTGCCATTGTTACATATAGACACTTATTATAAATAAAAATTTATAAATAATAAAATTTAAAAGTGCAATAAAGAATATATATATATATATATATATATATATATATATATATATATATATATATATATATATATATATAAATAAATTACTTTTAAGTACAATAACTTTAATTTTAATTTTAATTTTTAAACAATAAGTTTAATTAATCGTACGGAAACCTTCATTCTTGACTCGCGTTTGACCAGTTTACTACTCGAGCTTTTGAAAAAACTGTTACGCTTAAAAGCTTGATACTCTAACTTCCATTAAGCTCACGTAGCTTGTTTAGTTCTTTTTTTATTTCAGAAAAAGTCGAAACGTATTGAATTTATTGATGCGAAAAATATTTGAAAAGTCTAAATCGTTTTAAAATCTAAATGGCTGTTGGTCGATAATTGTTTTATAGAAATGCAAAGATTTTTTTGCTTAACTTTTTATTTGATTGAAATGACTAAAAACTTTTGCAGAGGTTTATTGCTATTACGTTTTAAATATAAAATAATATTAATACTTATTTACATTTACACTTATTAGTAAATATACGGAAGTAACTCTGTCTATCTGTCATTTATATGTTTAAGCTGCAGAATAAATTTTGGTATACCGATAAATCAGGTCTTGAACAAGTATATAATTAAGTAATTTGTAACATAATTAAAACTGTAAGGATACCCTGCTTACTCGAACTAGTAACACGAGAATTCAAATTAACTTTTAGTACGTAAAGCGTTTCAGGATTTTAAAAATCACCAGGATTAAAAGTAAGAAAAAATCCAAAATATTTATTACGTTGATGAATTTGCGGGTTCTAGAAAGTAGCGGATAACCTTCCTTAACAGATTGGCTTTGTATTAGCGTCGCGTTTGTATCGTTTGAATACGGTACTTTAAACACGAAATAGCTTCTGATATATTCTATAAAATGAATATTTTATTATTAATTCAATTGCAATTACAATAATAAGTTAAAATTCGTTGGTTTAACCGCATAAAAAAATACCGTTGATAAATGATTAATATTTATATACAACCTTAACTTTTAAACTTTTTTATTTATTTTATGAAAACGATTTAAATGAAATGAAAGCAAACATTTCAAACAGGCAAAACGCACATAAACGCGTTTGTACACACATACCCACACACAAACTCATTCATAAATAGAGAAAAAAATTACACTATAGCACTACACCGGTCACTTGTTAAATAATAAATTACCCTGTTTAAAACTGCTGAAGCATAATTTTCCCTAGTTCGTATTCAAGATTTTTTTAATAAATACATAATTATTCACATTGTACTCGTTGAAACAGCGTAGGCATAAAATACACTTAACGGAATCTCTTGGGACGTGATGTGTGTACGTTTCGACCAAAGGTGTACGAAAGAACTGATTATTAAATATACATTGCTGCATTTATATTTTGTTACATTAAATATCTTATAGTTCACTAGCAATGGAATGGATACAATTTAGGATCACCTAGATCGTGCCGTGGTTGTAAAAATAATAGTGTAGGCTTTGCTCCCACAAGCTAAGTGTCAAGTCTTAGTGATCGTGCCTAGAATAATAAACATCCCTGCAATTTTGTTCCCGATGGCTTCGTCAAACAAGCTTTTAGATAACATTTTTAAAATCTGTCCCATTTTCACTCTTATTTCAAGTGGGATACGGTGAAAAGTAAAGAGTCGAACTTTTTTTTGGATTTTTATTTGAAAGTTCAGTTTGCGATGCAACCTGTACGTTTTACATTTGTCATATTGTGTCATATTTCATTCTCGTTAATTTTAAATATTAAAATAGCATCACAATTTTTATTTTTATATTCAAAAATCAATTTAGTCTTTTATAAATTTTCTTTTTTTATGTGAATACGATTCGGGAAATAATTTAATATAATAAATTAGTTTTATGTGTTATATAAAATAAATCTTATTATTAACACGAAATGAAATTAAATACAAGTTCAATTCACCGTGATTTATCAAAAATATTTATTGAATTTGAACATTCAACGCAGATATTTCTGAAGACGAAAGAAATAAGAAATAAATTTGATAAAACGTTTTGCTTCTAAATTATTTTCTTTGTAATCAAAATGTTTTTTTATTGAACGGAATAAAAAATTAGGAATCCTTTGTTACTTGACATTTAGTTTATTTTCCAGATTATTACAATTTTATTATATTTATACTAATAATTTATAACAGTTAAGTAAAGAAAATGTAAATAAAGAGACTTGAAAATGTTTGGAATGAAAAACGATTGGAGCCTCGTATCCACGTCGGTGCTAAACTGCGGTTGAGGTCTCATCATATGTAAGTTAGTAAGTTAAGTAAGTTTGACGACGGTTCTGGTGTAGTGGTACGAGTAGTCGCTTCAACGCCGACGGTTGCGGGTTCGATTCCCGCTCGGTGCAGATATTTGTACTTGTGCAAATATTTGCCCCGTGTGTTGTGCGTTGTTTATTTCCAGTCTGACTGTTCAGGGTGAATATATAGATGTATAAGTTGTCAGTCCCGGTTGTTATTGTAGACACGTGGTAACGACGGTTACACATGGAAATTAGCCGTCAACCCGCAGTGGAGTAGCGTGGTGGATTAAGCTCAAACCCTTCTCCTACATGGAGAAGAGACCTATGCCTTTGCAGTTCAGATATCTAAGTTTCTGCACGATAATTTCCTACATCACAAAGCACGAGAATAGATTTCAATGAAAACATTTGAAAACTCAGCGTTGCGAATATGTGATAGGATTGGGTACAGATAGGTTTTTGAAGAAGTAAACCTACCTTACATAAAAACAAATAATTAAAATATACAGTGACTCCACAAAGTATTCGTACGCTGGCAAATACTATATTATTTTTATATCATAAATTTTATTAGGGTACGAATACTTTGTGGAGTCACTGTATATGTAATTACAAATGAAATACTAAGCGATGAAAATATAAAATATGCTCTGCTTATAAACAATATAACGATACGTTGACTATCACGAATATAAGTTATGACAAGGATAGCACATGCTCTTTTTAACTTCTTTTTCAATATATGATTATTGTCTTTAGTCATAAAAAATAATGAAGAAATTAATGAAATGGTATGAATGAATCGTTTTTAGCAAAATAAATAAACTTATTTTTATAGAATAATGATCATTATTTGTTTTAACATTAACTGCCCCTTGGCGCAATTAGCAGTGACCCTGTGAGGGAATCGAACCCCGGAGCAGAAAGCAGGGTTGCTTTCTGCTCCAGAGTTCGATTCCCTCCCCGAGTCTGGATTTTTATATGAATATATGTGTTTACATAATCAATAAAAGTATATCAGTCAGCTCTTATCAAATAAGAACAGACAACCGTGTAAATGTACGTTAAACATATATATATATAACTTAAGTACACGAATTAAACGTTAAATATTTTATACAGTAGCTGTTCATATAAATGTTTTTAATACCAACTAATTGTAAAACTAATCCAATCAAATGCAAGACTTGTTGAGAATAAAACAAAAAATGTAGGGCCAAAGGAAGCGTGGTCTTTTCACGGCTGGTATCGTTCTGTACTTGAATGCCGGACGACTTCACGATCGAGCTTTTAAGTCTAAATGCTGTTGACTTTGACACACTGTCCAGTAATTTAGTCAACTTTGATTTTTAACACGTAAGTTACGTAAGTTAATAAGTTTTTAAGCTTTTACTGTCATTATTAATACTTTATTGTTAACGGGACTTAACGGGATGACCGTTCAGGTGTAGTGGTGCGAGTATTTGCTTCAACGCCGCGTACCGGGGCGATCGTGGGTTCGATTCCCGCTCGGGACAGATATTGTACAAATATTTGTATATACAAGGACATACATCCAGACCAGACGGACTGGATGTATGTCCCCCCGATGTGAGTCTCCCCGTTCAGTTTAGTACAGAATAACACATAATTAAATAAAGATCTCTCTCACAACGAAAGAAAAATGTATGTTCCACGGGTATAATTAATAATTAATATATATAATTCAATGTATGAATATTTGAATGTCAGTGTTCACTGATTTGATCATTGAATATTTGTATCTGTATTAGTGAGTATTCACTAACTTGTTACTGAAATTGAAAAGGTGAATAACGCTTCACTAAAGTAATTAATGAAAATTCTACTGATTCATGTTTAGAGAGTAGGAGTACTTGTAGAATGTAATCATTTGCCGGCTGGTCGAGTGGTCAGGCAACTGGACACTTAACGCAGCGGTCGCGGGTTCGAATCCCGCCAGGTGCAGATAATTTGTATGACAAATATAGATGTCTGCACCGGGTCACGAATGTGTATTTATGTATATATGTATTTATATCTTAAATTTATTTCCGTTCCTAGTACCTGTAACACAAGTTCTTACGAACTTAGCACGGGGCTAGGTTAACGTGGTGTGATTGTTGGTTAATATTTATTATTATTATCATTATTATTTATTGTCTGATGATGATACACGAAAAATGATAGAGTAAAATTTATGTTCATGCGTTAAACTACCACTACTACCATATCAGCCATTATATGTCCTCAACCGAACGTAGGCCTACCCATCATCACTGAGGGCCTTGCCAATATTTGCTACGTTTGCCAGTCAGGTTGGTAAGCGCAGTGTATTTTGTGAGAGTATGAAGACGCTGCTGCCTATCACCATCCTAGTTGGTGTATTGATGTATTGCGGTATGTGGGCCTTAATCGCCTTCTACAACCCCTTAGCAAGAAAGAATTCGGGGCTGTTCGTCTCTGCCGGTCACTGCACGGTAATATGTTAAACATTGGTCATAAATATGTTTTAGTTTCGAAGAATGATATAACAATGTCCATTGAAATAAGTATACTTTAAAGTAGCATAATCTACTCCTAGTTTTATTTGATATTCATTCTATATTATTTATATGAAACATTTTTCATAATACGAATTATTTATAAACCATGATGAATGATTAAAAAACCTAAATATCATCGTCTGATCATAACAAAATTCGACTTGCTGCTTTTAGTAAAATTAAATGTTAGACGTTCTTTAAAGCTGTGTGTGGCATTTTGTTATGGTAAGCGACTAAGCGTTCACTATGTATTGCGCTTGTAAATGTAGCGAGGCATTATGTAAATGAAATACAAGATAACGTACATCTAAATTCAAGATACATTTCGCATGGTATGATTGTGGTACGTGGTAAGAAATTAATTGGTAAAAGTACATTGCCGTGTATAGAATTATTAAATTTAAACCCTAGGGATGCAAGCTTTTGAGTGCATTTAGTGGGTATACTGACCGTATAAGGTCAAAGAGTTTTAGTATGAAGTGTATAAGAGTATATGAAGATATTTTTATCTATGCTGCATTTGTAATTTTAAAACAAACTAATATTTTTTTAAAAATAAATTTTAACTTACGATATATACTAATATATGTTTATTGTTGCTGCTATTGTTGTTCGTATAGTAACCCTCAAAGGTGATTATTGAAAATCGACGTTGAAATTTAGGGGTCATTATATAATTATGTTGCCTTGAATTTCAACATAGGTTGAGTGACCTGCCTTTTTATGTCGGTACATTGTTGTACAGATACCGTATTATTTAAAAAGTATTAATATAGCTACTTTGTTTATTTTTTAAATTTTTAACCTAATTTCATTCATTTAATCATATTATTGTTAAATTCCGTAGTACTTGAGCATTTGAACTTATTTCCTGCACAAAACTTAAACACACACCATAGTCAGAAGCAATTTAGCAATATTAAATAAATTATCATTTTATTTAGATTAATTTTCATAAATTACTTTAGTACAATTTATTTGAAATATATTCAAGAATAACTTTTATCTACTCGTACTATATTAATCACCAGTTCTACGTCAATGCTACAAGTGCTACGGTGCTACGCGTACAGCACTACGTTTTACGAGTTTGTACTCATGCTGTAAAAATATTTTTGAAAGATATTAACTTTTTTCAAATATATTCTTTTTTTTTAAATTTTAATATAAACTGATTTTATGTGTCTGTAGAGGGAGTAAAACAAAATTTATGTAAAATATACTTTTAGAGTTGTTAGAGTTTATAGTAATATTCAACCATAATAACTACGCGTTTGCGTTTTTTTTTTCTTTGTCCTGTTCTGTTTCTGTATGTTCCTAAGGTAGGCAACTTAATACTTGTGTTTTAGGTAACATCCGACTGATATACATGTTTTTTTGTATAAATATATTAATGATACATATATAAATAAATATATATTCCACCCAGACTCGGGCAGGAATCGAACCCACAACCCTAGAGCAGAAAGCAGGGTCACTGCCAACTGCGCCAACGAGCTAGTCGAAAGGTTTTCATACATTATGTAGTTTAAATATCTTTGATTAAAAGTACAGTCACAAGTGTGAAACTTTCTTCAATAAACAGACTTTTATTGTATTTTAAAACAAAACACATTTTTCTTATTTTCGTTTATGCGAAGGACTCATTTTTAATTCTGTTAAGACGACCCCATCCAGACACTTAAATTAAATAAGTATAAATGAAAGAACTCATTAAAGTTCATTCGATTGCATTCTTTATATCAGTTGAAAAACTCTTGTTTTTATGCTGTTCGAGATTGCGAACTTCCTTAAAGCTCGATTCATACTGGTCTATTTCTAAGCAGCAATGTTTTTAAAACGACTTTTAATAAACTTTGCTCGTGATGTAGCAATAATCTTTTTTTATTAAATTTAAATATTTATGTTAGTAAATAAAGTTCTCGGTGCCTAGTTTATTGCTTAGTTATGCTCTCCTAAATAGATCTTGATTTCTTATGATTTTGCGAATGACATAAGTACAGATACAAAAATAGCGACAGCGACTCTTCGCGACTATATTTGTTCACTTGTTTTAATTAAAAGTCTAAAACGGATTTTGTCGCGTTCACGTTTGTCCCCCTAGACCATGAACGCTGTAAAGGATACGAAACGACTGCAAATAATTTTATAAAAAATCATTAAACTGTAAAGTTTTTTTTTTTTTAAATAAACGCGATAAAACCCGTGTTCGACTTTTTATTAAATTAATAATTATTTCTACAGATTATACGTTTAGAAGTGTTAAACATATTTTTTGTACTAAATAAAATACACAAGCGACAATTTTTATTTATTTATTTATTCTATTATCTTACATCTAAAATTACGGGATAGTTATCATAATAGTGTCGTTTTCGAGTTAGATACATGATATATCAAAGATAAAAGTACAATATTTGACATAAAATTTAATTTCGTTGTGTCATTTAACAAAACAAAACAAAATTATTAGTAAAAATTCAAAAAAAGTACAATAGTTTACCATAAATATTAAAATTAAATAATATATATTAATAAAAACAATAATAATTCCACCGATTCAATAACCTAAAATAATATAATAATAAAATAAATTTAAAACTTAGTCAATAAAACTGAAACCCAACTAAATACTTAATAAAAATGCAATTTGTCAAAATGTAATGTTTCAATCATTAGCAATAATACAATAAAATATAAAAAATAAAATTTAAAACCTAGCCAATAAACATAATTCAAATTAAAAACTTAAGAAAATATTTTAAAAAACATATCTCTATTGTGAAACAACCTTTATATTTGCACTCATTTTTATTAAACGATGAAAGCAATTTTTAAATAAAGCCGCATTTATCGGAATCTTAATTAATCCACGGTTTGCGTGCGAGGCAATTTTACGAAGCAATCTTCCTAGAAATTTACAAATTAAAAAACATAAATTTGAATCAACATAGTGTGAAAACGGGCTTTGCTAAAAATTAAAATGCAAAATATATATACTAATATCGTAAGTTCAGTTTGTTTGTCTCTTTGAACACAAATAAAATAAATCTCAATAGTCATTGAAATTATAAGGTCTGAATAAAAAAACAAAATACTTCGGCTTTAGCCTAGTTCAGCTTACGTGTATAGATTATAATCTAATCTAAAACAACAAAAGTGAAACCGCATGCGTTATCTAGTATCGTAATAATGAAAAATCTCGAGGAAATTACAAATTATCAGAAACACTTGTTTATAATCAAAGAACATTTATTTTAAATGACTGTACAAAATTGTTGTATTACAGAAAAAATAAAAAACTATTTTCGACTAATTTCATAATAATACTAGATGAACCTCGGTTTCACTCGTAAAATAAATCGATATTCAATAAATTAATCAACATTATTTTTTACAGTTCCGCTATTTTAGTTCTATCTTTATAGACGTAAAAGCCGAAAAACAGTCTGACAACATTGTTTTACGTGATCGAATTCGCAAAGATTTTTTAGTTTTTTTTTTTTTTGCTTTATGTTGAATGTATTACATAGAAGTCTATCGAAATATTGAAACATATGTACATTAGATAGAAGATTTCTAATTGACCGGAAGCCCTCTATTCTCCTCTTCCAGTTGGATTGGCGGATATAGAGCGATCGTAGAATACGAGAAGTATTTTCTAAGACAAAAGCACGTGAAGACAACGGTACTAGCCTGTTTGAATTTGAACTAGTATTCAAACTCGTGTTTTATCCACTCCTTCACTCAAAAAGAAAATAACACACTAGTAAATGAATGCGACGATTCAAACTATTAGGAATATAATAATAACGAGTAACTAACACATTAAAAACTAGATGCACGAGCGATTTCGTTGCCTATTGCTTTTCTTTTTATTAAGCCTATTAGATATACACGCTAGTTTGAAGTGAGCAAAATATTCAAAAATATCTGTATTTTCTGGGTTTTGAGATATTTTAGACGTAATTATTAACCCTTAGGGCTATACATAATTATCTAAGGACTTGAAATATTTAGCTAAATATTTTTTTTCTAATTAAAAAACAATGATTGAATGAAATCGTACTAAGCGTTAATGAAATAGAATTTAGTACTACATATTTTAACTTTCGTCGCCTTTCTCGAAAGAATTGTACTCAATTTTAGGGATAAAAGAAATATAAAAGTATAGTATAGTAGCATGTAGCATAAACTCAAACTCATCCTTAATATCACAACATCCCGACTTGATTAAATTTCAAAGCATTAATTATAATTTGCCTAAGTTTCGAAACGCTTTCATATCTTAAATTTTAAAATATTTATCTACAGGATTTAATGTTTTGTATTAAAATACACAGGCTTAATTCTCATGTGTGTAAGGTTACCTTTAACCTTTATAATATATCTGGAGATTAGGTAATATTTGAAAACATTCGTTTATAAAACTCAATTTCACAACTTCAGCTTCATCTTCATAATATTTTTAGTGTAGTGGTACGAATAGTCGTTTCAAGCATGGGTTCAATTACCGCTCGGGGCATATATTTGTGTATTGTATGTGATATTTGTTTTTGTTTTTGGATGTAAGTCCTTGTGGATTTCACCACTGTGCCTCGAAGACCACACAAAGCCGTCGGTCCCAGTTGTTGTCACAGACTCTTGATAACGATTGTTACTCATAATAATAAAAAAACGTCAATCAGCAAGAATCATTGTGGTGGAATAAGCTCCAATTCTACTCGTATGTGGAGAAAAAGCGTTTGCCTGGCAGTAGGATGTTTGTAGGCTGATTTATTCATTTGTTCGTCACCATTATTATTATCTTTTTTTTTTGTCGCAGGGGAATCCATTTACGGATGATATCCAGGACGCCCGGGTCGGCAGTCCTAGACCTATGTTGGACTCGGCACTTTGGGAGTGCAATACCGTACTAAACCCCTGCGGGGTTATTATTTTTATATATATTATTTTATATATATTTATATAATTATTTTCTGAGATTCACAGACAAAATCGCTGGCAACATGACTTAAAATCTGAAATAATAAAACGTAACGTAACGTATAAACGTGTGTATGACTTATAATGAAAATAATATTTGCTGGGCATAATATTTATAATACACTAGACTTTTTTTAATAAATTTCGTAAAAAAAAACTTTCTTCTCTTGAACGATTACATTAAATGAATAATCGAAATAAGTGTAAGTTGTATTCGCACACTAAGGTGTCGTAAACACCGAGCAATTTAGGTCTAGCAAAAAACGCCATTAAACTTCGATAAGAAAATATTCTTTGAATGTAGAAGTATTTTGCTTACTCTTTAATTCTTATATATTAGGTCGGAGCAAAAGTTTCTTCGTATTTTATATACAAAATAAAATTTTTTTTTTTCAAACTTCAATTTCATTTAAGAATTTTAATATATTATAACTATATTTGCCATGTTGTTCGATAACTTGTTGCCATCTTGTAGGTAGTGACATAATCCCGTTCTCATCTCAAAAGCTCATAATGAACGATACCCTTCCAATCCCACCATACACACACCATCACCTTATTTCTTGTTATTTCGGGTTCCGCTACAGTTTATGGAGCTTAACTACCCTTTGACCATGATCGCTTTTCGCACGTTTTTGTCGTAGATGATTCTTTTCTCATCATCAGTCATCAATATTTTCGAAAATGGTTCAGTTTCATTACGTTTCAGTATCATCAGATCAGAATCGCAAATGAGTACACGATTCATTAGGTTACTTTCTGTGAGCTTGTATGGCATCCAAATATCGATTTTTTGTTGTATAGCCCGAATTTTTCAAAACAGTACAGACTAGTAACAGAATAGAATTGTCTTGTGCATATACACGTGCTCGTGTACGCACACCAGTGTATGTGTGTGTGTGTGTGTGTCTGTGTGTGTGCTCGTCGTTTCTGCATGTGTGTGTGTTATAACTTTCATTTTAGTATGCGACAGCATTTTTTAGGAATAATATTAGATACAAAGCTTCATTGCGATTCCCATTCATCATCCCATATACGATTATTTTTTTCTGTTTATAGACTTAGAGTTCGAGACATACAACTTGATTTTTTTTAAAAGATATTTTTACAGTGGCTCTTTAAAATAACTTTACGTATATCTGTAAAGGTACAGAGTACTTTAAAAGATAAAGCATTAAACATAGTTCCAATATTTTCAGTATTTTATTTCTTAATCAAGGTATTCGATACTTATTTAATATTAATAAATAAATAAAATAAATAAAAATAATTTATTTCAGATTAAAACATCCATATTGCATTAGTGTGTTAGTAACAATGTTTACTTATAGACTATGTTAGTTATTGTTAGTATAATTTTATTATATATAAATAAAATAGGGAATTATTTTATTTGGCCCGTCATTGTTTCTATCCAGTGTTTTTGAATAGAACAATCAGGGCGAGCCGTGATTGTCTTCAGAATGCCGTTGTTGCTGACCCTCATGCGTCGCAGCAGAGACGATGCCTTTTTACGCATAATCGCATGAAATCCATTAACCCGTGCGTCCGCGAACATTCCTGAGGCGCTGCAAAACCGCGGTAGCCGCAACAACATTCTGAAGGCATTGTTATACTGCACGCGTAGTGCACTGTAGGCTCGACGCGTATAGCTCACCCACAGACCACCCGAGTAAAAGGACTGACAAAAAGCCCGAAATAGAGTAATTTTGACATTCACAGTACTACGAGCGAACCTGCGTGCGAGCATATTACTTCTTACCGCCAGTGCCCTACGCTCCCTCTCAATGTCATCATCATCATTCAAATCATCAGTGATTATATGGCCTAAATATTTAAATTTGTTAACTCGATTTAATGCTGACCCGTTTAAAGTAATTGTCGGCACACGACCTGGCAACCGCTTACCAGCCTTAAAAACGAGGATCTCACTTTTCTTGGCATTGTATATCAAGCCATGGGCCATCGCATACGACTCACAGATCTCTAATAATTTTCTTAACCCTCCGATCGAGGGGCTCAGCAGCACCATGTCGTCAGCGTAACTCAAGTTATTTACACATTGTCCATCAATGTAACATCCCACATGAACGCTGCTGAGTCTCTCCATCAGCTGATTGATGTAGAGGTTAAAAAGGGTGGGGGAACTAAGTCCACCCTGCCTCACACCGCACGTAAGGGTATACTCATCCGACAAGGCACCCGCCCACCTAACCTGATTTTTTTGGTGCTTATACCAAAATTTGAACAGTTCGGTACATTCCGCCGGTATACCCGTGCCTCTCAGCTTCTCCCACAGGAGCTCATAATTTACCAAATCGAAAGCCTTGGATAAGTCCAAAAAGCACGCGTACACCGGAGTTTTCCTCTTAGTGTAATACTTGACAGTATGCTTAAGACTAAAAATAGCGCTTTCTGTAGAAACACCCGGCCTGAACCCGAATTGAGCATCGTGAAGTTCCACATACTTACCGAGGTAGCCGTTAAGCAAGCTGTCAAGTATTTTTGCAGCTGTAGTTGCAAGCGATATAGGTCGGTAGTTGCTCTCGTCAGATGTATCACCCGTCTTATTTTTAACAACAGGCACTACAACCGTAAGCATTGATGCTTCTGGTAAATAGGTATGTCCCAGACTATAATTAAAAAGCATCGCAAGTATACGAGGCATATACTCGCCGGCATACTTAAAATGTTCTATACTTAGGCTATCGTGTCCAGGAGACCTTCCCTTCGTCATTTTAGCAATAATTTCTGACACATCTTTTGCTAAAATTTGAACAGATCTCCCAGACACAATGTCACTATTGCTACCCGATGCAGAGTCTTAAGGGTGATATCACTGTGAAATGTTCTTTAAAAACATTCGCGATATCTTTTAAATTATTTTTATCCCCTACGCATATGGGGATACTGGGTCTAATATTAAATTTATTTGTATTTTTCCAAAATTTTCCAAAGTTCTTTCCCGATAAATCTGATGCTAAGACATCCATTTTTATTTGTTCTTGTCTGTCTTGACACCACTTTAATTTGTTTTTAAAATATTTCCTACTTTCTACCATTGCTTCATAAATTTTTCCCACTCGCGGTTTTCCATTTTCCACCCAAATTCTAAATCGAAGTCGTGCCGCTCTGTGCGAGTCTGCGACATACCTATTCCACCCCGCTATATAACCGTTCTTTCTGGGGCACCTGCCGCCATACGTCGCTGCGGCAGCATCAGATAGAATACTGATTACAGTATCATATATTTTGTCAATACTAGCCCTGTGCTCGGAATTGTTACAATACCTATCACAACAATTAATCATTTTTCGAATCGTTTCGAATTACAAATCTCACTATACTTTTGTATTTGAGAAATATTCCTTTCCCCCCACATTACTCTAGCCCGGTCGTCATTGTGCCAACAATTAGGTAATATTATTTTAGGCTTTACATTAAATAAATCACAGTCAATCACAAGTGGAAAGTGGTCCGACCAGTAGACGTCATATTTAATATATATATATTATTTATTGTCTTACTAGCTGACTCTGTGACTATACAATGGTCCAACCACCTTACACTACCGTGCACATCGCTTATAAAGGTATAAGAATTAGAGTCTATTCCTAGATTTTTAACATCCGCACATAACCACTTTTGCTCATCACAAAAATTAATCATATCATTAAAAAATAATTCGTTGGGGTGAGCATTAAAGTCTCCTAAAATATAAAAGGATTCAACACCCGAGTTCTCCTCTTTTTCCATTATAGCTCTTATAGCACTTAAGCACTCCGTAAATATCGGTAAATTTTCCTGAGAACAGGTTGGCATATATACACTAAAAACCACTATAGATCTAGTACTTACAGTTAATTTAACGGCGGCAATCCTAACGTTATTACAATCTATTACCGACACCTTTTCAAACGCACTTTTACGCCACAAGATCGCCACACCGCCGTGAGGACGGCCGCTAAGCAGACCGGCCGATACATCCACCGCCGACGTACCGGTGCACCCGAAGTTCACGTCCACCGTATTGAGTAAAGGCAGGTCATGCGGCAACAACCACGTCTCTTGCAGGGCTATAATGTCACTTGACTTGCAAAGCAATCTTATGCCTTCAATAGACCTCTTAAAACATTTGCAATTAAAACTAATTAGTTTATGTACCGGTTTGCTTTGTAATGTCCTTCGGTTGTTTTCCATCATTATTTGGTTTGTTTATTACCCGTTTTTTATGCCCGAAGTTGATGAATTGCCGATATGATACTCCATTCGGCCAAAATTCATCACTCATAAACAAATCTAATTTGTGTTTAGGTACAAAAATTTTATATGAATCATATTCCTTTCTCGTTTTCATATTCATTTTTTCTATAGTAACAGAAACATTCGATTTCTTTTCAATATACTCTTTGATGTGACACACGGCCACCTCCTTTGAAACATTATAGATATAAATTGGTACACTAATTTCTGCCGCTTTGAATTTTTCATTTATTTCTGTTTCAGCTTTTCCAGTTTTCCCTATAAATCGATTTCGCAACTTTCTTTTTTGAACCACTTTCCATTCTTCACTAGGAGAACACTCCTTCCATTCACCGTTACGGACAATATCGGCCATTGATTTACGACCGGCCGCTAGTGCCGTGTGTCCGCTCGCTTGCACCTCGGTAGGCGGGTGACTCACTGGTTCGGGTAAACGACCGTTGCTCGCCGCTTCTAATGTGCGGGTAGCTTTTAGCTTACTCGCACCTGACATACCCGCAACGTTATTATTAATAAGTGGCTGCGAGGAGATTCTTGGCGATGAGCTCTCGCCCTGGGAAGAGTCTGTGGAAACGTCTTGTGGCAATATATTTAGTGGCATGGGAGGTAATCCCATCGGACCGCTATCATAAATGTAGCTATTCATTAAGCAGGCTCCACGTTTCATAGTAACATTTTTGTGAGCATCATTCACTATTGGCGCATTTTTTAGAGCATCTATTTCCGATTTAAGCAACGTTATTTCTTCATTTGATGCATAACATTCCTTAATCCGTGTGATATCAGATTTAATTTTTACGATATCTTTCAATAGACTTGTAACATCTACATGATCGAACGAAACCGGGGGTAGCTTTTGCAAGTCCCTGGCCACGAAGATAGGAATACACTCTGGGTCTGTGTCCTTCAACAAGCATATGATGTCCTCAATCTCCCTTTGCGTTTTACCTTCTTTCTTACGGATTTTCTTTTTTGATTTAGGAACCGAATCATACAACAAATCTTTCGCTGTCGTAATTTCACTGGGTGTAAAAGCACTCACACATATTCTACAAATACTTTCCTCGTCCATAACATCTATTTTGTTACACACAAAAGCAAGTACTTCGTTTATAACAATATTACACTTCGTACATTTCACTGTGCTAGACATCTCGCTTTCACAAACGACGTTGCGCGACGACTGTCAAACTGAGACTCATAATAAATATTATCCTACAAAAATATTTACGATTGCCTTCCAATAATTTTATGTTAATTTATTACATCAAACATTATCTAATAGGTAAAGCATATAATTCTGTGAAATCTTTCTCGGTATAATATTTATATGATAAAGATATGTAAATCGATTTAGTATAGGTTAAATTTCATACAATGTATTTTATCGTTACCTATTTTGTTAATTTACTTGTTAAACATTAAAATTCTTTGAATCTATATTTAGAAGTTGTAGTTTATGTCAACTTCCATAATTAATATATTTTGTCTTATTATGTACTCTCGACAAAAGAGTAAGTTTTTTTTAATACCTTATTTCAAAACTTTAGCATAATAGTACAAGACAGTAAAAAAAGATTAGGACATCGGCCTGTAAGGTTGAAATCAATATTGCCAATCACCTGATAAAATTTAATTTATAAATAATGACTGTTACACTATATTTGTATGAACAGATAAAATCTGTATTCGTGAATAAATCACAAGAAAATGTATTAAAATTGATGTAATAAGTGAACTTAATAAAGAGACCACGTCTTAGATCTATATGTCATTATTGGTAACACACATTGGTTGAAGAATTTCGACTGAAGGCACTAAGGTATTGTGGATGATTCGACGATTTACCTTTCTCTTAAATTTGGACTTACCCAGCTCGACCTTTTGACCTAGGTAATTATACCAATAACTTTGAGAGTAAGATTCCTAACTGATATCCGTGCGGGCACTTCGTGATCATTCGACATGTTTCTTCGTCTTATTTATGATCATTTTAAGGCACACCTGTTGGAAAACTCCATGAAGGTCACTAATCTTAATGCTATATTCGACGGATTCTACTATGAGCACGATATCTTAGACAAATAGAAGGGGAGTAATGTACTCGCCGTTAATATTTATGCTGAATTCTCTCTATTTCAGCAGCCTCAAAGTGTCTTTCTATGCAGTTTAAACGGTTTCGTAGATATAACATCTCCATGTTTCACACCTCAGTGCATTAAAATTGCTCTCAAATTCGAACGCTACTTGAACCGACATAATGGCGTTATGGAACAAGCACTGCAACATTTCGATATACAGGTATTTAATATGACATCTGTGTCCGAGATACTTTCGGAACAGTGTCAGGTAAGCTCAGCTTTTGGATCTTCAACCGAGCTACGAACAGGTTAGATGAGCGTAATTTTGTATAAGCATTTTCACATACATATACATTACACGTAAAGAAGGAAAAAAATAAATCAATCTGAAATATTTTTATTAGCAGTGAAGCAGAAAGACGTCTATCAAAATTCTGATTCTTCCTTATAATGCGTGGGTGGACCTTAGCCCAACAGTGAAACACTAACCGATTCACAGTCATCAGAAAATTATATTATATTTTTAATTCATGCACGATAGAACTATCCTATCGTATGAATATACTTAGACTATAATATTTATAAAAGGTTTTTGACCACTTATAAATGACAGGTGAATGACAAAAAAAATATATTAGTATCGCATTTTGCATAGCACTAGACACCTACAGTTTCATGTACCAAAATAATCGATAATAACTAATTAAATTTGTTTACTGCTTCGTTCAGATGAATCGTACTGAAATATCTTAATCGCCTTTAAAATATATCGAAATAGAAAAATGAATTAAATTTAGTTCATTCAAACAAACAAAATTTTCATTTTTTATGTAGAAATAAATTCAAATATTATATACTCAATTATTTCTTTATTAATATTCCAACTATATTCATTTTTTAATGGAAAGATAAATATTTTTGAACGTTAAAAGAATATTTAAGCATTATGAGAAATTTCATTAACATTTGTATAAGGAATATTGTACATAATGATTAATTAAATATCATTAGTAATTTATGAAATAAACATATTTGATATTGCTACTTAACAAGTCCAAAATTTTCTTGAAATATAATTATGTAATCTGTTAAAAGTAGAGATAGACACATAAATAAGTAAATAAAAAATTTTCTAAGACTTGGCAACTAAGTATTAAATTAAGATTATTTCTTTTCCATTTTTCTTTAAAAATATCTATATATAGCAGTCGTAGCTTCTCATTAACAATAAAATATCGTACAATGAGAATTCAAAAGTGCTTTTAAAAGCCTAATTATATAAGGAATATTGTACTTTAATTTGAATAATTTTTTTTCAAGATAATATTATTTTATGAACTCAATTGTTTAGAAATCGCGACTTTTAATTTAAACTGAATTAGCGAGAGACATTTAATACATTTATTATTCATATATAAAATAAACCCTTTAAAATTATCATCATAAGACTAGTACACAAATACCAAGAAGTCTATTAGTAACATACAATATTATATATGTGGTTTTATTATATCTAATTATGAAATATGTAGTAAAATATTTTTGGTGTGTTTTTAACTACTGTAGTTTTGTACTTCAAAAATTTGAAAAATACAGAAGAAGAAAACATCGCAACGACGATGAAGATACATTTTTTTTAAAAACATGAATATAAAATGTAAATATGTTCAAAGAAAATTGAAGTCGTTTTCCGAGATGTTTTATGATAAAAAAGAAGTAAATAAAGAGGAAAAGAACATCTACTTACTTTAGAAATATTTAATATTTACTTTTCTATTTTCACAAAAGGTAAAAGTAAAAAGGTTTTATATAATTAATAATAATATAGAAAAATGAAACAATTTTAAGGGCGTTATTTTGAGTATTATAGATTACAGATTAGCAGATTTAATACAATAATAATATAATAATAATAAGATATTGTCGACATGTGGGGTGTTGAGTCCACTGAAATCATTCCTATCGTGATATCTGCCAATGGTTTTGTCCCGTTTAGCCTCGCTCATCACCTGAGGCAGCTGGGTATCCGTGATGGTTCGCTCGCAGCCAGGTTGCAGAAGGCAGTATTGTAGGTGGTATTAATAACTCAAAAAATTTATAAAATAACAAAATTATTAAACATTGAATAGACATACACATATTACACCTGCATACTTATACGAAAATTTTTAAACAATGACATACATACAGAAATCATATTTACAAAAAAAGAACAAATACATGACATAAGGCTTAGAAACGTTAATGATTTAAAATTATACACTCCACAGACAAACTATAGTAAAAGTAAGTGCACGCATTTACAATATGTTACCTAAGGATATTAAAATAGCTAAGTCCATGCCTACATTTAAAAGATAATTAATACTTAAAACTTAATAAACAAAACATAATAAACAAAATTTAATACCCATATTTATCGATACTAGTGTAACGCACTCCGCGTTACCAATATGCACTTAATACGTTACCATAATGTCCTTTGTTTTGTTTTAAAAAAATACCTACTTTGTGTTTTTTTTCTATTCTTTTGTGTGTTGTTCTATTTAAGTTGTAAGATTGTATCGCAATTTTATTATATTTATGTTTAAATGTATCTAAATTAGTAATTAAGTTAAACATGTTTTAAATGTTATTGTATCATAGACTAAGTTTTCTCATGTAAGTGAATTAATTAATTAATTAATAATCAATTAATTAATTAATTAATTGTTGTGATACTGTTCTCTTATATTTACGCGAATTTTACTCATTTGATTAAAAGTCTATACCGGATTTTATCGATTATATCGATATCGACCGATCATTCATTATTCGGACACCCACCACCTCAGTCCCCCGAGATCATGGACGCTGTAAAGGGTCTGAAACGTCGGGAAATAATTTAATTTAAAATATTGTTAAACTGTAAAGTTTTTAATAAACGCGATAAAATCCGGTATAGACTTTTAATCAAATAATTGTTGTGAATTTGTTCTTATGAGAAATAAATTTATCTCAAACCTCATATTTAGATGTAATAAGTATATACATATTTTGGAGCCAATCCTAGCTTAGGTAATAATTGATTACACCTCATATGCTATCGCGACCATTCTCTGACAGGAATATAATATGACGTAATGTAACTGCTACAGCTATGTATTATATCGTGAATGAGAGATCTGGAAAAATAACAGCCTCTCTCGATTTTTCTCTTCCTTATTTACACTGTGTTTCTTTTTGTATCGCTGTTCTTTTTTATATTAAGATAGGTTTGAGTTTGGCCACTATTTCACGTGATGTTAAGTGAAAATGCGATTTAGGATGGAGCACGCTTACCTAGAAGTACCCTATTCACTCGCGACTTAAAGATCCCTAGGTTGATGTTGGTGATCCTCAGGTTCCCAAAAAAAAAATATAGTTATTTATTTATTTTTAACTATTAGCAATGTATTAATTTATCATATGGAGTCGCAAATGATTATGAGATAAATAATAACAGGATGAGGTTGATCACAGATCAGATTTATTACCTAATGGTGATATTAATAATTGTCACGATAATTACATAAGAAAATACATCTGATATACTTTACAAATATTATCTATGAGCAGTTGATAACTGACAAAAACTAGTTATTATAGACTGAAATTTTTACAATTCGACTTATCTACAACGTAAAGATATTTTTCGTTTAGTTTAGGTAAGTTCGATTCCCAAATATGTCCATTTTTATTGTATGGGCCATACAAATGTTTCTCATGTCTTCATGTGTTTGTTGTAAGTATTTACGGACCCCGTAACAGGTTTCACATCTTACTGGAGGCTGATGAATGTAAAACGTTTAGACGTTTAACTTGTTAGTAGTCAATGATTTCATGATTTTTCTGTAGCCTCTTTTAAATAAAAAAGGCCAAAACATAAAAATTCAATTCAAATTTTTTAATGCAAAAAATATCTATAATATTATTCATTGAGAGCTAAAATTATTATACCAACAATGTTGTTCCATCTGATGATCGGATCGCAACATACCCAAATGGAATATAATTTCGAGACCAGATCCTTATCTTTTCAAATTAACTGTCATCTTTATGTACAAACAATTCTGAATAAAATTGCAAATGTGGTTTTTGTTTTGAATGTATATAACATATTTAACATAACATTTAATTTAAAGTAGTATTACTTATACATAAATATCCAATTGTATTTCTATATTTATTTTCATTTCATATATTGCATTGTTTGATTTTTTCATTTAATAGGGAGTAGCTCAGTAATACAAGTATGTTGCCCCTGATCCTGTAGTTAAATTAGTTTAAAGATAATAAATAAATGTGGATTGTATGGTTATTTAGTAAGATGGGAACACCATCCAGAGTGTGAAAGCGATTGACGAAAGAAAGACAAGGTATGCAGAATGAAAGTACGATTGACAAGCTAGCGATAACTGGTATTATTATTCAGCATAGTCTCCAATTCCCATGTCGGAGGGTAAGTTTAAGAAAAAAAAAACATCCAGTAGGTTCTAATACATTTAGCGTCTTGAATATCTAGTATATAATTTCATTAAAAGAGACAGAAGGGGAAATATACCTACCAATAATTTTAGTAATACACCATTAACATTTTATAAAAGAATCATAAGAAAAAAATATAATATTGAATTATAGATATTTTGAATAACAGTTTGAATTCATGCTTTCATAAATATCGCTGACAAAGCAGTACGTGCACAATCTTAACAAGAGCTGCATTCTTGTGTTAATTGGAGTATTGTTTGATATGTTTTCCTGTTTCTTATTTGTACTTATAAAATAACAGTTAACAGTAAGCATCGATTTTAATATTATATAAAGCAAAGATTCATCTGTTTGTTGGTAACAATTTTAAAAATATATAAATGATTTTAATAATTACTTTTTACTCTTATTTATTCTTATTTAATAAAAAAATAAGGCATTAAGATGTCAGCATTCACCCTGGTGCTTGACTCAAAAATACTACCTGGTATTAAGATATGAAAATCGCTGATCTTGAGTTTCCTGGCAAGGATAATGAGACAAACTATTTAAATTATTGCATTATCATCGGTCCTTGATAAGTATGCAAAGTTTCAAATCAATACGACGTTTTAAACGGGGTAAAAAACTAAAGATTCCGTAACATAGATACATATATATAAAGCTAATAAAAGAGTCACTATCGCATGTTGTTACATATAGACAGCAAAATTGTATTTTTTTCATTTTTCTTTACAACAACAAAAACCTTCTTTAACAACACTTGTTAAATCATTATAAAGTAATACAACTAACGAAAAGCTTTTCATTTTACTCAAACATCTTCATTTACTTAATTAAATTGATAACTTTAATAAAGTTCATTAAAATCACTAAAACAAGTCAATAAAAACAATCTTTTTATCTTCATACTAATTTATCCCTTTTTTCAAGTAACAATAAATGGTACGGAGGAGCAATAAAAGCGACGATTACCGCCATCTACCATTGAGAGAATATCATAAAATTATAATATGAATGAAAACTCATTCATTACTGTCTCACAAAAATTATTTTGAAGGTTCCATATTCAGTAGAAGCTAAAAAATTATACACTAAGACTGCTGCCTGAAAACGAGATAGTTAGAAATTTGAAATATTTAATAACATCTATGGCCATCTTAGCAATAAGAAATGACAATGAAATCAAATAAAAACATAAAATTAGTAAAAAATAAAAATGAAAGTAAATTAAATGTGTAGTCAATCGTTCCCGACCGTGTTGACGACCGTTATTGTGTACTGGTGCGAGTAGTCGCCTTAACGCCTGCGGTCGCGGGTTCGATTCCCTAATATTTGTTTCCGGTCTGAGTGTACGTCTTTGGGGGTTTCCCCACCGTGCCTCGGAGAGCACGTAAAGCAGATATTTAGATATCATAGACACCTGATAACGATCGCTATTCATGGTACGGAAATTATCCGCCTAACTGCAGTGGAGCAGCATGGTGGCTCCAACCCTTCTCTGCTCCAATCCTTCTGATACATAGAGAAGAGGCCTCAGGCCAGCAGTGGGACGTTTACAGCCTGATCCAGTTCAGTTTAGATGTGTAATGTTAAACATTTTACGAGAACACGAAACCTTTTGTGTGTGAGTCCGATATACACTTGGTCATTTTTTATTCTTATTCTATTAGATAAATTATTGCCTTTCAACTGAATATTTCTCTTATAAGATTGATTTGAAAGGGTACGATAATTCAAACAAAAACTATTCGATCTTTTTCTTCGAATGATACTCGTCTAATCATAAAAATCTTGGTGTTACGTTGTGTTATACTTGTATTTTACTCGTAACAGCCTTTACATATGTCATTTGGCATGGGTTTTTTTACGGCTATTGACCGACTGGAACGTAATCTGCCATACATGTCTTCTGTGAATTAAAATCCTCGCGATTTCTATCCATTGGGTCATACAAGCTCTTGTTTATATTATTTAAATAAATAATAATAATAAAACATTAAAATTTCTAATTAAGTTTTCAGCTGTACATACATGTTTTGATTAAATTAACTGGTTAGAAACATGAAGTGAAATACTTAAAAAACTGTGAAATTTATAAGTTGAATAAGATCACCAATACTGATAAAATAGGTACAGTTAACAAATTATTTTCATGATATTTTAATTCAAAAAAAGAGATTTTATTTAAAATAATTTACTTCATAAATTTTATACAATGCTGATATCCGATATCATATGCAACGGTCGTCACTGTATAAATTTATAATATTTTAACGCTTACTGAAATACTCATATTTTTCATTCTTTAATGTGATTTTTTTGTGTCGTGAAAATTCAGTTTTATTATTTAAAACTTTACAAAATCTGCGTTAAATGTCCACTGCTGAACGTAAAACGTAGAACGTGACTCCCCCATTGTCTCCGGTGTTCATGACCATTTTAATATAATTAGTTTTGTATTGTTTTTCTATTCATTACAAGAGGGCGTCACTAGTAAATTAAATCGCGCTATTGTTTAGTTAACATAGAATTCTTAATATAAGATCCAAACCATGTAATATTTGAGAATTGTATGGAGAATCGAATTGAGTATTGATATTTGCTTTTTGAGCGAAACGAGCCTCACCGTTTACTCTTAGTTTAATTAAGTGCAATAAATGTCGACTAACCAGCAGTTTCAACCCGGTAGTTTTATTTAATTAGTTTAAATCATCTACCGGGCCCCTTAACACCAGTGTGAATTCGTCAATACCCGACACGCTTAGCAGGCGGGTTGTTGAGCGCAGTGTGTTGTGGCAGGATATGGTAACACTGATTGCCCACCGTCCGCCGAAACAGCCTACCGCGAAGGTACGATGCCCGAGTGCGCGGGGCGTAGCACAGGAGAGAGTGTCCCAATTTGGCTGCCACCTGCGGACCACGGAGCAATGTACGCGGTACCCGTGGTCCGCCTTGTAAGGGCGGGTGAGGGCGCACGGCGGTTTATTTTAGTGGGTGAGGGCCCCACACTACCCCGTTGTCTCCCCGGACGGCGGGGTGTGCGTTAAGGTACATTTCTTACCGCCAAAAAAAAAATGTTATGGTGACACTGATGCTGATCATCATAGTGGTTGGTGTACAGTTTATTCACACCACTAAGGCCTTAGACGCCTTTTCCGATACATCAGCAGAAAAGAAGTCGGAACTATTATTCTTTGCCGGTCACTGTTCCGCAACTTTTAAAAGTTATCGAATATATAATAAGTATGATTAAACTGACGACCGTTCTGGTGTAGTGTTGCGAGTAGTTGCCTCAACGCCGCACGCCGTGGCGGTCGCGGGTTCGATTCCCGCTCGGGACAGATATTTGTATTTGTACAAATATTTATTTCCGGTCTGGGTGTATGTCCTTGTGGATCTCCTCACCATGTCTCGGAGAGCATGTAAAGCTGTCGGTCCCGGTTGTTACCATAGACATGGTGTTATCATGGACACCTGATAACGATCGTTACCTATTATAAGGAAATTATTCGCCAACCCACAGTGGAGCAGCGTGGTTGATTATGTGAGAGAGGAGGCCGCCGACGTGGCCTCCATCCGCGGGCGACGAATGGGAGTGCGTAGGAGGCGCTACTTAATGCGCCTCCAGTAACGCCCCTGTGCCCGTATCGGCCCGGGATGGGAACCCGGTCCTGCTAGATACGGCGTCGTCGGGACTGTTCAGAGGTGAGCCGGACAGTCCCCATGGAGGAGAAGTCTGGCCTTTTCGCCGAGGCCAGCCTGTCGCTGGAGGGATCCTGTTGCCTGCAGATCCGGGACCCTCCAATTAAAGCGGCTGAAGGCTCCCGCAGGGGTTTAGTACGGTATTGCACTCCCAAAGTGCCGAGTCCGACATAGGTCTAGGACTGCCGACCCGGGCATCCTGGATATCATCCGTAAATGGATTCCCCTGCGACAAAAAAACAAAAAAAAAAAAAAAAAAAGCGTGGTTGATTATGCTCCAACCCTTCTTCTACAGGGAGAAAAGGCCTTCGCTCAGCAGTGGGTGGCTTACAGGTTGATACAGTACAGTACATAATTAAATGTTGCCTGCGACTTTGTCTAAGAAATTTATCAAGTGAAAAAATAGCCTTGTACTATTTTAGACTATAACCTATAATTGTGTCGAATATTAAAACAGATGCGTTCAGCCGTGATCGAGTAACTAATATTCATCCATTCAAACTTTCATCATAATATTAGCTAACGATTGCAACTAAAACTTTAGAAAAATCGCTTTACAAGAAAACCAAACACAAAAGACGAATACATAGACACGCCTATAATCAAGTGCGCACACAACTTACAAACACACACTCATTCCCGATTACTAATTCGAAAACTAGTGTTGTTTCTATGTTAGACTATTAATGGACACCTAGTTTCTTATGGCAATACTAGCCAACGAACAAATGGTTTGCCTAATGTTGAATAATTATAGTCGTACAAAAAAAATTACAACACCACACATAATATGTTGCTTATATAAAGGCGAATGAAGAGCTTTCAGGAGAAGGTAAAGAGAATGCGGTGTTTTCTTATCTCTTGCTCAGCACACGTAATATAACTATATCAATGAAAGTTTAGTATTGATCGATATTAAATAAACTAGAGTCAGACTGCCACATTTACTGAGTAATCGTCTTTATTAGGTACATCATAATAAAATAAAAAATCGAGGACTACTTAAATAAAATTCTAAATAAACATATCAAAAGTTAATAACTTGGTATTTAAGATAACAAGGTATAAAAACTCAAGATAAAGACATCTTAGTTGGTTTGAATGTGTATAAAATGCTTTTACATGGTATAAATGTGAAAAACTAAGACTGGAATATACTAACTGAAACGGGGAATTACGCAGTCGACTAATTGCGACCGTGTCATAAGTAATCAAGAAAAGCTTTACTTAGAACATTGAGTTTTAGATATGACATATGTCTGAAAGGTATATACATAGTTATATTTATATACTTTTTTTTAATAAGAGAGCTTCTACATAATTTTAGGATCCATAAAGGGATACACTCTTTAATAATGGATTTCTAAAAACTCTGAAACATAAATTTAGTTATTTATAATCACATATATATATATATATATATATATATATATATATATATATATATTATTGTTATTCCTTATCATACATATCTTTGCTCCAGTCTATCTATTATATTATACTCTAATGAATCAGTTCTGTAATCTTTATCTGTCTGTTATTCTTTCACATGCACAGTAAGGTACAATATTAACCTCTAAGCATTATTTTACCTTGAAGGGGCATCTGTTATCAAAGATACCTCTGAGTAGAGACCTCTGAGTGGCAGAGACCTCTGCCCACTAGTGGGGGATTTTCACAATTTTTTTTTCAGTTCAGTTCAATATATTATGAGAAACTTAATTTTAATTGTATTATGTACCACTTCTACTGTACTTTAAGCTAAGGTCGTAACAGTTTTTATCCGTAATTACCGCTCAGTCCTGAAGCAGGAAGCTGGATGTGTTCCTTTTTAAGCTGCTAAGTCCCGAATATAAAATTAATGTTGGGACACTTTTTTATTACATTTTCTTTTTGATGTGAAATATTTTTTCTTATGAATGTTTTTATATGTTACACGTGTTCTTTTATGTTCGTTTGTACTTCATTTGTAATATATTTTCATTTTGCGATACTTTTCCACTGCAATAGGCTTCTAATAAACTAGATCAGATATGGAGTCACCTTAACAAAAATAAACAATTATATTGAAACATGATGAATTAATTAATCTGAGACAACGGATTGGTGCAGTCGTCACGGCACTGGTTGCTGCGCTAGCGATCGTGGTTTCAATTCCCACACAGTGATAAATATTAGTATAGGCCATGGAAATGATGACATGTTTTTACCGTCATACCTAGGTGCTTGATGACGAAAGTCCTTGATCAATGTGTGTTAACAGTGATAGCATTTGGATCTGAAACATGGTCTTTGAATTTTAAACAAGCTTCAAATAGCACAGCGACCAATGGAGACGACTATGCTTGGTATGTCTCTGCGCGGTCAAATCATAAATGATGAGATCAGAAAGAGCAGACGAATGAGGTTTTCCGATATAACGCAACGGATACATAGCTCGTGGAACTAACTGCCGATGAAAGAGAAAGCTTTTCGAGAGGACATCACGTAACGGCAAGCACAGCGTCGGAAGGCCGTCCGCGAGATGGACAGACGATCTGAGGAGAGTCGCTGAAAGCTATTGGATGGAGGCCACTTCGAATCGGTCGCTCTGGAGGTCGATGGAGGTCTACATTCAGCAGTGGACATACAAAGGCTGATGTGATGATGATTATAATAGAGACTATTGTCGTTATCTGAGCGTATCTGTTCGTGTTGTCTGTGTTTCTACACCCTAACACAGTATCTGATTCTACCAGAGTCAGTCGAATCTAAAGCGTTATTTATTTAAAAGAATAGAAGATTATATTCGTAATTTTATTAATTATAATAAGCTTAAAGCTTTGCATTTACATAAATAAATAAATTTCAAAATAATAATTGGGGACCTAATAAAATTAGAAAACATAAAACTTAGCAAAAAAAAAAAAAAAAAAACTATAAATCGCATTTTCTGCTCCAAATGGTCTTTCATCGTTCAAAATATCGTTCAAAATATACATTGACGAGTAACGACAAAACCTTAATAATCTAGATATAGAATAGTAAGCCAATACCTATTCTACGGTATTTAAAGTACAATGAATATTCAATCGGTAATATTCAAAGAATTATTAGAAATAAGAAATAACAAAAGAGGTATATATATATATACTTGTTCATAAATGGGTTGTGTACCGATAAAGAGCGTAAATATTAAAAGACTAGCGGCCAGCCCCGGCTTCACACGGGTATTTAACTAAAATTTCAAAAATTATAAATTTACTTTTTTCATCACCTACACCTGCGTCGATACTAGAAAACATTTTATAATAGACGGATTGAGTTGTCAAACATGTGTCAAAATAAAATGTAATTTAAATTAAAAGTCTTAAGGAGTATTGATATCAACTTCGAAGCAAATAACTTTCAACCCCCTTTTAACTCCGTTAGGGGATGAATTTCGATAAAATACGAAACACGCCTTCAATCAATTCTATTAAAGAATATTTATGCAAAATTTTAAGTAGGTTTGACCAAGGAATCACGTTGTCCCATGCAAACTTTGCTCGCCTTTTTCACCTCTTTAGGTGTAGAATTTCGTAAAATACGTTCTTAGTTAAAACTAAAATTTCAAAAATTATAAATTTATATTTTTTATCACCTACACCTGCGTCGATACTGGAAAATATTTTATAATAGACTGATTAAGTTGTCAAACATGTGTCAAAATAAAATGTAATTTAAATCAAAAGCACTAAGGAGTATTGATATCAACTACAAAGCAAATAAGATTTTACCCCCTTTTAACCTCGTTACGGGTAGAATTTCGTAAAACCCGTTCTTAGCTTATCTCTGTTTGGCTAAAGGAATATTTTTACAAAATTTCAAGTCTCTAGATCTTATGGTTCCAGAGATATAGTGATAAGAGAGTGAGTGACTGACCTTTCGCTTTTATATATTAAGCTTTTATTTAGCCCGCGACTTCGCGTAGAAGTCGAAAATGGTTATAATGTGTTTTTTTTTTTACTTTATTAATATTGTTATAACATATAAATTATTATTATATAAAAATTTGAAATAAACGCGATTAAATCCGTTTTTAGATTTTTTATTAAATATAAATTATTATGTTAAAATATTTGAATACTTATAAAATATAACAATCTTTATTATACAGTAGGGATTTAAAGTTTGAATAAACATTAAAAAAAGAAAAAAATGTTATATTTTAGGAACACGAAGCTCGGCTTTTGATTTGGAGAAAGTTACACGGGGGTATTATCTTTTTACAACGAAATCGAAATACTACACCTTCCGTACTATTTCTTTATAAACAATATTTTTTGTTTTTCCTTCAGGGTGCTAGAATCACCAGGCTACTCTGAAACATGCCACATACAACTGGCTGTGGGAGAAGCAGCATTGAGGCGAGGCGTTGAGGCGACTACTCGCACCACTACACCGGAACGGTCATCAATGCTTCGTTCGTTATTATGAATGAATGAATAATAAATAAATAAAATGATTTGAATAAGCCCGCAAGTAATTATTTTTTAAAGTTTGATTGACTCGGCACAGTTGGTAGTGACCCTGCTTTCTGCTCCAGGATCGTGGGTTCGATTCCCGCCTCGAGTCTGGGTGTAATATATATAGATATATGTATTATTTATATGTATATTTATAAAGAAATGTATATTAGTCGGCTGCTACCTAAAATACAGGCATTAAGTTGCCTACCTTAGGAACAGACGATCTTGTGTGTATGTCAAACATATATTTATATTTAATAATAGTCCAAGACAGCTTTTATCTTTTCCTTCTTAATTTTAGTGTAAGATAACGTTAAATAGGTAAATGAATTATAATGTTTTCTGATCTTGTTCCAACATAAGTCCGTGGTGCCAATCTGTACTAATTGGGGTGTTAATGCCGTATAATTCAAAAATGTTTCCAAGTTCACTTCGGTGTCTTCTATATCTGTATCATTGTGAACTACAGATGCCTTGCTGATGAGTTATTTACTTTAAAACCCTTGACTTAAAACAACACCAACATTGAAGTAAAAAATATTATATAAAACACTATTTTACAATAAAGCGATCACACGGTATATTTACAACTCAGTTTTGTTACGTTTATTATAAAGTCTTGCCTGTTCCACCAGGAGCACCCAAAAAAAGATATCACCTACACCTGCGTCATTTTATAATAGACGGATTGAGTTGTCAAACATGTGTCAACATAAAATGTAATTTCTCTGATTCTTAGCTGACCTCTACTCGTCAAAAAGAATATTTTTACCAAATTTCAAGTCTCTGCGCCTTATGGTTCCAGAGATATCGTGATGAGTCAATATATAGGTGGAAATCTCTTATATATATATATATATATATATATATATATATATATATATATATATATATATATATATATATATATATATATATAGATAAGGATTTTTGCGGAGTCACTGTAAATTCAGCTCTAATTTCTTGTTAATCAGTCACAAATTATATTCGTATGCTATGTATATGCAATTTTATCAAAATATCATTCTGCGGTGTGTCAAAATATAACAGCGTACGCTCAACCCTTACTCACTATTTATTCAAGACCTGAATATAGAAGGCATAAAATCAAAAATGTTTTTGGAGACACATATAAAAGCTTATAATCAACGGTTAGTTAGTTCATTGTAAAACTCGCATAGGAAAACCACACCTAAATTACGAGATTTACTAAGCAAAAACCTTCCTTGCAAGATAAACCGATTTTTATATTCAAATAACTAGCGTTACAATGAAGTTCGTTTTGTTCGATGAAGTTATTACTGTTGGCTCTATCAGCATTAACAGCTTCACTGGCGGGGCGTTGTGCACTGAGACCTATTAAAAAATTGTGAAAGAACGTTTGTGTATAAAAGGATATTATTCTATCAACGATTTTCTAGAAGACAGTACGCCTTGGGAATGATGTGATCGCTTCCAGGCTATTTCAACTTATAGAGAATTATTGTTAATTTCAATTTACTTTGAAAAAAAAAACCATTACGTTAAAAGAAATATTAGTCCCGCTGAGTTTCTTTCGCCAGTTCTTCTCAGGTCTTCTTCTTTCCGAACTGGTTGTAGACTCATGACGTTCAGTAAATAATTGTAATAATCTTATGCTGAATGAAATATGTTGACTTTGACTTTGACTATGACACTTACTCATGGTAGGGATATTATTCGCCAACCCGCAGTGGAGTAGCGTGGTGGATTAAGATCCAACTCTTCTTCTATATGGATATGAGATCTTCGCTTAGAAGTGGGTTGTTTACAGGCTGATACAGTACAGTACAGGTAGCACCTCGGCTTAGGACGACGTCGGAATGGCAAATATTTAAAGTCTAATTTTGAGATGTTATATACAAAGATCTAGAACCAATACAAACGCTTGCGTGATTCAGGAATTGACGGTCGTATATTAGTCACATCGTACTATATTTACGTTCATAAAAACATACCATTACTAAGATTGAACAAAGATTCGTTACTTTACTTGCGTTAAGAAGTTCTCGACGGTCGTTACCGTAGTACGTAGCAAATCCACGCTACGGCAATGCTACGATGTGATTCCAGGATGACGTATCGTTCCCAACAAACGAACACTTAAGACTTATAATATTAGTAGACATTAAAGATATCTCATAGATGTTATATTCACATTAATATTTGAAGTATTTAGTATGTATGTAATTCCTTTGTCGTGCGATCCTCGGTCGCGTAGGTGTTCAATCTATTAAGATTATCTAAGGTACTATACTAGGTAACATATCTGGATAGTAATAATTATACCAGAGCGTTCCTGAACGTGAAGTGAACCTTAATTCGCTAAGAATTTAGAACTAAGACATTATTTAAATTAGTCGACTAGTAAACAAATCATCATATAATATTTATATAATATTTTTATTTATTTATATATACATTATTGAACACCACACAAATTGATAACACAAATTAAACGCAAGAAATGTTAAGAAAAGGAAACTGGAGAGATGATGATAATGGGGCGATCTTATCGCTTATTAGCGATTTCTTCCAGGCAATCTTACGGTTAGAGAATTATGGAGCTGAAAGGGGTAGGTTTTGTAATACAATATATACTATAAATAAATAAATAAATATGTTTAACTTACACACACGGTCGACTGTCCCTAAGGTAGGCAACTTAATGCCTGTGTTTTAGGTAACAGCCGACTGATATACTTTTTTTTTAAAATAAATATACATATAAATAATACATATATAAATAAACATATATTACACTTACAAAGACTCGGGGCGAGGATCGAACCCACAACCCTTGGAGCAGAAAACAGGGTCACTGCAAACTGCGCCAACGGGTCAGTCTATTTCGGTCAGTCTTTTTTACTATGTAAACATACATATACATACATGAACATACGAAATATATACACATACATATATTTTATTATATAAACGTAAGAGAAGCAAGAGACAGATAAAAATCCTTCACTCGTCTTTTATACATTTATGTTTTATTTTTGTATAATTATATTATTTCTATGCATATAATTGACTAGTCACGGTGCATTTATGTATATATGATAATATTTAATGTTGATATAATGTTTTTCTTAGTATATGAAATTTCATTTCAATTATTCCTTGATTATAAACGATCTTTATTTTATATACTTTTATGACACTTTATTTTAATAATAAAAGACGACAAATATAAATCACTTTTATTTATCTTATTTATCATTATTTTCACTTAGAATATCAAAGAAAAAGGTGCCTAAGCTGTAAACAAGGTTTCTCCTGTTCCGTATCTGGTCGATTTAATTCTACAACCAAAGCTTATCAAGTAAAAATTGAAATAACACAAACTAAAATAAGACTTAATTTACATAGTTTTATAAATCAAATTTGCTTGAAGTGTTTTCTAACAAGGTCAATGTATCTTAATGGCAACAATAACAACAAGTATGAAAATTGCTCGTTACTTTTACATACGTTACACGATTTTGAGCGTTATAATTACTCGATAGGGTACACATTTCTTTAAATGTTTATTCTTAAAAGAATTCAATTTTTGTTGTTCGGTGTACATAAATGGCTTGCCTTTTTGAGAGTGATGATTTATAGAGGTGTAACGGTGGGTTTTATGAGGTAAAAGTGCACTTTTTTGTTAATAAAGTAAGGAAAGATTAGATTATTAAAATATTCCTATTACACAAAAGACTTTACTTAGCCGGTTCTCGGAGGACTACCCAAATAAAAAATATTATGTGGACGTATTTTTTAAGTTATATTTTTAGATAATTTGGGCACCATTACAAGTAATATATTGTTTTAAACTAACGCGATCACTATTCATCTTTAAATTTATATTTGTACGGGTGCTTACCGCGTTTATAGTTTTGTTTAGTTCCCTATATTTCGGCAATGTTTCAATCGCCATGATCACGGGAAGACTACCATTACAAGTATTTTTACGCATACCTCAATGAATTCTTATTTTATACGGTCACATTCATACGCCAAATTCTTAACACTAATTGGTAAAATTCATTTTGTTGTCATTCCCTAGTTAGTGATCAATCTACTGTGGAGTTGCTTGGTAGATTAAACTCCAGTCCTTGTCGTTTTGTCGTTGGTAAGAGACGCCGTTAGCCAGAAGTTGGACATTTTCAGCTTATTATATTATAGTATCATCTACTCGTATACTAATATTATAACGCTGAAGAGTTTGTTTGAACGCGCTAATCTCAGGAACTAGTCCGAATTGAAAAATTCTTTTTGTGTTGGATAGCCGATTTGAAGAGGAAGGTTATAGGCTATATAACATCACGCTGCGACCAATAGGGGCTGAGCAATAATAAGAAATGTTACGATCCCGTGACCATGTGACACTAATCGCGGTAAGTTCCGTTTAAAATGAAAGTACAATGGTGACCGTGAAAGATTTAAAACTTTTATTATCTATATCTATAGTATTACATGTCCAGACATGCATTGTCTGATTGATAATTTATCGCCTAGCTTAAGCTACTAAAGCTTGACGCATAAAATTCAGCAAGCGAGACTCTTCTACACTCATTTGCAAAAAAAACGGGCGGTTTCGATTTTCTTCCTGGCTGAAAAAAATAAAATACCAAAAACCTCCATGCCGTAACTCTCCTTTATTCCATTCTTTTCCGTCCCTCCTCTCCGCTGTATCTTAAAGAACGATTTTCTTTTCTTGGTAACCCTACTCTTCACCTAAACCTTCGCTCTCTAGATGACAACAAGTTAAGTATACCAATTTGTAACACGAACTCTTATTATGATTCTTTTTCGGTAAAGGCTGTAAGATTGTGGAATGCACTTCCAGTTAGAATTCGTCAATCCCCTACTATAGCTGTCTTCAAAAATCGTGTTAAGAAGTTTTACACTACTTTGACTTAACTGCCGCTATTACTCTCCTAAGCCACTAGTATGTGGGTATATTAAGCATCTTGCGTTATTTATTGGTGTTATTATTATTTATAAATTTACACTGTTTATATTGTGTATAATGCATATGTGTTTATGTATGTATGTATGTATGTATGTATGTATGTATGTATGTATGTATGTATGTATGTATGTATGTATATGTGTATGTATGTATTTGTGTATGTATGTATATATGTTTGTATGAATGTATGTATGTTTATGTATAGATATGGATTATAATTAAATTGGAATTAGATTGGAATATAATTACATACTGTTATGTTGCACATGCCCGTTTCACTGCAAGCTTCTTTTGATGGGTAGTCTGGAAGAGATCACTATTTAGTGATAAGACCGCCCATTGCATGCTCTGTAGTTAGTTGTTAAGCTTTCCTTTTGTGTAATTTTGTATGTAATTGTGTGCAATAAAGTTATTTATTATTATTATTATTAAAGGTTTTAATCATTTGAACATGTTACTGGCCAGTTATAAAAGTGCCATAATGTTTATAAGAGTACATTCCAAATTCAAATTTTTGACTGAGCTTGGTTTTCAAAGAAAATAAGTTTTAACTACATTTTGTGGCCCGAATTCCCTATAGTTAATATCGACTCTAATTAACTTTTTGTCAATTTTTATTAAATTGTCTGGTGTCCTTGACATTTAAAAGTATTGTTATTGCTGTTTAGCAATCTCGAAAATGGTAGATAAAGTGATAAAAGCGAGCAAAATTATTGCGCTGCTTGAAGAAGGTTGCAGTCAATGCTTCGTGGCTCAGAGGCTAAATGTGAGTCGGTCGACAGTTCAAAGGACCTGGCAGCGCTATCAAGAGAGAAGGCCTGGTTCTGGCAGAAAGACATGTACCGAACCACGGGATGATCGTTTTCTAGTTAGTCAAGCGTTGAGAAATCGCAAATCTTCTTATGTGGACCTCAAGAACACTCTCGAAGAAGTAAGAAATGTGCAAATTAGTCTATGGACGGTCAGGAGGAGGCTTCTCGCTGCTAATATACACAGTCATCGCCCGGCACGCGGCCCTAAATTACTCCGTGGACATCGAGTTGCCAGGCTTAGCTTCGCTCGAAATTGTGTGTCATGGACTCATGAAGACTGGGATAGGGTATTGTTCTCCGATGAAGCCAGGATATCTCTGCATGGTGAAGACCGACGTCGGCGAGTGCTACGTAGACGAGGAGAACGCTTTGCAGAGGCATGTTTTGAAGAAATCACACCTTATGGAGGGGGCTCTGTTATGTTTTGGGCAGGAATAAATTCTATGGATCGTACGGAGTTAGTCTTCATCGAAAACGGTACACTGACTGGACACCGATACATAACGGAAGTTCTAATTCCTTATGCACAACCCGCTTTAACCGCTCTTGGCGAAAACTCAATTTATATGGACGACAACGCTCGCGCCCACCGGTCTGGCGGTGTGGATGCGTATATGCTAGAAGTCAGAATTCGTCGTTTGGACTGGCCAGCTAGAAGTCCGGACCTCAATCCCATAGAGCATGTCTGGGACGTTCTGAAGCGACGAGTGAGATCAGTGCAGCCGGCTCCGCAGACCATCAGAGAGCTAAAGAATGTGATTACCGCAGAGTGGAAACGTATTCCCCAAGAAACCATAAAATATATACTCACTAGCATGCCCAGACGAATGCAAGCTGTGATTTAGGCAAGAGGGGGTCACACTCAATACTAAACTTTTATCTGCTTTTAATGTATTCAAGAAAAACAAAGAAATTAACGCGTTTCATTTTTATTTAGCGAGCAGGTACAATCATAGTGTTTTGAGCTTAAACATTATTTCTTAATAATTTAATTAAAATGTTATGATAAAACTGATGAAAACTATTCCTTCCTAATTAATTTATAAAATTCTGAGGATAACAATACCTAAAATTGTCAAACAAACTAATAGTAACTATAAAATAGTTCTTTGCTTAAGTGCCCGTTTTTTTTGCAAAAGAGTTTATTAATCTATATAATGGATTATTGCAAATTCATCTGCAATAGGTGTAACATAATATTAGAGTTTTTTTTTAAATATAATTCGGAATTTTTTCAGAACCGAGACTTTGTGAGTTTTATTTAGTAAATACACGTTTCAACATTTTTGTAAATTCCACCCTAAAAGAGGTAAAATGATGTACAAAAGTTAACACGAGGTTTGTGCTATTTTTGAAGGTAGGAAGGAATATTATGGTTTATTTTTGTACATGTAATTAAAAGCAAAATAGGTACGTGTTGCAATGTCCTTTGACATATCATTATTGTGTATATGTATATCACTATTCGTTTCATAGGAACGAACCAGTCACTCAAGACCTATATATATAATACGAGCAGCTTACAAAATGTATATACGGTAGCCTATAAGCTTAGTTAAGATTTACCAGAAAATTACACAGATAACAAATAGATCGTTTATAACTATAATCTTCAATTAACTAAAAAAGTTTGCAAAATGTACAAGATACTTACGAGCTGGATCTTATAAGTTGCTTAATTTTAGATTATAAAGTCTCGTTATAATGATATAATTCGAGATTTTTTTTTTCAAAATTGGATCGTGTATTTTTTTTGAAACATTTTTCAAAATAAAATAAATGGTAATAAAATCAAAGCTTGTTCTTATTAAAATAATTACTAAAGTAGTCTATTATTTGTTTTTTTTTTTTTTTTACTATAATAAACATGTTTACGTTTACACAATGTACCTACATAACAACACTTTCATAACATAAACAATATTTTTATATGTATAAATACTTGTTTCTTGTCTATGCGTATGTCCATATGGGTCCCCCCACCGTGCCTCGTAGAGCACGTAAGCCCGTCAGTCCCGATTGTTATGATAGAGACTTGATAGCAACCGTTACAAATGGTAGGGAAATTATCCGTCAACCCGCAGTAGAGCAGCGTAGTAGATTAATCTCCAACCCGTTTTTTATATGGAGAAAAGGCATTTGCCCAGCAGTGGGACGTTTACAGACTGATTGAGTTCAGTTCATACATTAAACGTTAATTTATTTTTTAATAACAATGTGAAAGCGTCCTTAACACAAAGTTTTCGAAGTGCATTATATTATCTAACATTTAACACTTAAAGGTGCTTAAAGCTTCGTGTAACCAACATTTACTTGAAATACTTTCTGTTTGTAGCAATTCTGCACATTCACGACTTATTCAGGTACTATGTTCGTTTCGTACGTTCTGTAGATTGTAGAGAAAATGTAATCGCGACGAAAATTTAATGCCATATCCATGTATGTACTAAAATATAATCTACAATCTAATATCTTTCAAAAATTTAAAGATGATGTTTTGATGAGTGACTTTGTAAGCAAGCACGCGCGCACATGTTTGTGTGTATGTGTGCGTGCGTGGAGGGGGGATTATGTGTTTATATTAGTGTGTAATTGTATATATATTTTACATAACTTTTGGTTCAGATATGTAAATATCTATTTTTATTCATTTGACTGCAAGGGTGAAGATTTTTATTTGGCTATTGAAATAACAGTTAAATTGTATCGTTTTTGGAATAATCCTACTTTTATTTTTTTTATTTTTAAACGAAATCGCTGATAGCGACTATTTAAATGAACTTTATGGCATTGATACATTTTATATTTTACAATCATAAAACTGACAAGTACTAAAAAAATTTTATATTTGTGTGACTCTTATTTAATTATTAATTGATTAAAGGATTTATTATATAAATAAATTTGTATTGCTTTCTATTTTGTCGTTTGTGTATTTTTTATTCATACATTCTGAAACTACTAAACCTATATTAAAACTTTTTAAATATTAAAAAAGAACATTATTAAGAAAAATAACAGTCATGCTACTTACTGGATAGTCTTATGTCTTATTTTATTTTTATTTTTACTATAAAAATAATCAAAGAATTGAATAATCAAAAGAGTTAACTATATATGTAATTGCTTTTAAAATTTAAGTAAAAACATGACAGAGTAAAACCATAGTGTAATTCCTAAAGTTCATTTAAATTGATGTTATAGTCATGGTAGCAAATTTTGGCCAATATTTTAAGCTTAAACGCAAGTCCTGTAGTGCAGCATGTTAGTGAGAACGAGCATATTTTACGATGCGAGCTTAGTATTATTAAATTTTCTGTGCACGATAACGTCCTGTTGGTAACAAAAATTTTATCCGTCAAAGCGAATCAGAGTGTTTTCAGCGACTCTATGATTATACACGGATTATAAATACAACTTCTTTTTATTTTTTATTTGAAGCAATATAATTTTTTTAATCATAGTTTCACATAATCTGCCGTTGGTATCTTTAAATAAATTAATCCGAAGTATAATTACAAAATAATGATATTGCTGTTATATTTTGAAATAACAACACAAAATTTAATATATTTTACATTAATCGAATATACCTATAATACTTAGGTATCTATTTTTGTGAATGTTTGGATAAACATGACAGATCAAATTCTGATTGTTCTAATTTGTTACAGGAAAATTTTTGTTCAGTAGTAAAATATTTATAAGCTCAAATTTTACAAAAGTCAAAGCGAATCAGAGTGTTTTCAGCGACTCTATGATTATACACGGATTATAAATACAACTTCTTTTTATTTTTTATTTGAAGCAATATAATTTTTTTAATCATAGTTTCACATAATCTGCCGTTGGTATCTTTAAATAAATTAATCCGAAGTATAATTACAAAATAATGATATTGCTGTTATATTTTGAAATAACAACACAAAATTTAATATATTTTACATTAATCGAATATACCTATAATACTTAGGTATCTATTTTTGTGAATGTTTGGATAAACATGACAGATCAAATTCTGATTGTTCTAATTTGTTACAGGAAAATTTTTGTTCAGTAGTAAAATATTTATAAGCTCAAATTTTACAAAAATATTATTCTTGTCATAGTATATTTGGTAAGACTTACACTCACTTTCACTTGCTTTTGATATCAATAATTATTACCAATTTTAGAGACTAATTGTTGTTTATAATAATTGCTCTCATGTTCTAACACTTTTCTATAATATTATTCAATGCACGGTCTAACCAAAACACATTTTTTTTAATTACTAATTGTAAAGATTATTTTGTATATAAAAAATTAACTGTATAATAATAGTGAGCTTTAGTTGTATAATGTGAGTTTTAATAAAAATTAAACCGCATAGCATTATATTAATTAGTAATATTCCGAATCAAGAGTAAAGCTTTATTCAACATACTCGTAAAATTATATTTAAATAAAATAATAATATTTCATGTATTTGCTAAATGGTAATAAAATTATTAAAATCGGCACTTTATTAAATAAATACCAACAATCATAATAAAAGTATTAATATCGTAATTTATAACTAAAAATCTACCGTTTGTGTGTTACGAACAGCGAGGTGTGTAATGAATATGAATGACTCACAAATCAGATTAATATTAGCATCATTATATGTTATCGTTGTCACAAAATTATTGCGTAAAATATATTTCAACTAAAAATATTTTTAAGTATCTCGCGATCAAATAATTTGTAAATACAAATTATAATCAAGTTGTATTATTTTATTAATTATATGCTCTACCATTAGCTTCGTTCAAGACTATACAGTTTAACTTTAATATCCTCTATAAAGGGAACTATCATAAATTTATTTATTTACTTGAATTTCAAGATAAAATGTATTCAATATGTAGCTTAGACACATAAACTGAATTGAACTTAATCAGCCTGTAAGCGTCCCACTGCTGGGCGAAGGCTTCTTCTCCATATAGTAAGAAGGGTTGGAGCTAAATCCAACATGCTGCTCTATTGCAGGTGTTTACTCATAATTTACACCATCATGAGTAACGATCGCTACCAGGTGTCTATGATAGCAACAGGGACCGAGAGCGTTACGTCCTCTCCGAGGCATAGAGCTTAGAGAGATATCATCACAAATTTTTTTCAAATTCATTGAGCATTTTTTCCGTGATGCGCGATAAGATAAATAAATAAATACTTCAACATCAAAAAACGGAAAAAAATGAATATATATATATATATATATATATATATATATATATATATATATATATATCGGTCATTAGCCCTTCAAAAACTTTTATAGTATCTTCAATGTGCAGACTATAACTTATAATTTTTTTATTATAACTATTGGTATATTAACAACAAATCGTTTAAAAGAATTGTCTCATCTCTTGTCATTTCTGAACAAGGACCACCTCTGCTAATAAGAATAAGGATCAGAGCAGCATTAAAATAAAAGCTCTTTTATAATCTAACTCGGTAAAATGGATTTTTTCATCACTCAAGCCTTAGGGGTTTATGAAACAAACTATTAAATTCAAATAAGAAAAAAAGACACTTTTTCTGTAATATATTAATATAACAAAGCAGTTATCGCGTCTTTGTTTTTACGTTGGTTCATTATTACTTTCTTTGCAAGTCTCGGGAATTTCTAGATAAATGTGAGTTATAATTTGAGCTTTAGTTGACATATTATTTGAAGAAAATTGTATTCTACATAACATCTCAATAATATTTTTTAGAGCTGTATACTGTATATTAATTTAACAGCGTGTAAATATCTCAATGCTGGGTAAATGCATAATCTTAAATGAAATAGAAGGGTGGGAGTTTAATCTGCCACGCTATTCCATTGGATATACTATGGCAGACAATGTATTTTTTTTGTGTTAACACTTTCCTTTGAATTTACACCGTTACAGACGGACAGATAAATAAGATCGAAAACATTGAAAAACAAGTTAACGTTTTTGAAAGAATAATCGATCCAAGATCACTCTCGACTTGACTCTCAGCATCGGATGACCATCACGTGACGGAGTCGGTCACGCAGCTGGGCTCGTAATTCATTGAACGTGATAATGAACGAGGAAACAAAACGTTTTTTGATTATACGTATATTATACTAAAAACTATATTATTATTTATCCACAGCTTCATTCACATATTTACTATTTGTCTAAATAACAACTGACTTCACTAGGACTATGATTTCAACATTGATACGTCCATTGAAACTCAATTGTGAATGGCTGATTTTTTTTATTTTTTTATCCTAATTTTTGTCATTTTATTTATTTTGTTCAAAATTTATTAAATGGGTATACATTAATATTTTAATACAACCTTAACTTTCTAAACTCTGGTACCTTTTGATGAACATTATCGTTATATCATATTATACGATCATCACTCAAATCATGAGTATTAGTTGATTAGATTACAAGAATCTACAATATAAAACTTTAGTGTATTAATTATTATCGATTAAATTGCGTTTCGAGTTCGGTTGAGTTATTATTCATGGTAAATGTCTTCTTTGTCTTTGTTAGAAATTTTAACAGGTTTTTTTATAGTTGTAAATTTTATACACATCTGTCCGGCGTAATCAATTCAGTATAATTTGTGCTTATAAGTAAATTTATAATACGAGTATAATCTATTAGAAGATCAAATATCTTTCACATTGTGTAACTATATAATTGGTAAATGTTCCTAACATTAAAAAACTTTTCGTTTAGAAAATAATGAAAAAAAAATCCCTTAGTGTACTTTTTTAAGTTATGATATATAGTTTTACCGTATATTAACATCAATTATTATGGTAATCTCCATTCTACGCGACATTGGTGAAATCATCTTTACTATTTTGGTACTATTGAAAGCCATTAATCCAAATAAATGAATGAATTGGAAACACTATATTATGGAACCTATGTTAATGATTTTATTTTTTAATTAATGATTTATTAAGATTAGTTTCAAACTTAAATTTAAAAAAAAATATGGGTATATCTGGTAAAATAAATGTTATTGAGTGTGTACCTATAATTATGTCATCAAGTATGACATCGTAAAACGGGTTAAACAATTTTGACATTGATACTACGTAGAATATGGATTTTCACAGACTCTTAACTTCTCTTTATCTAAAAAAGAATTCTAACCAATTATTTTTACATTATTTTTCTGTCAGTATTTTTCTCTGTCTTTAAATTCTAAGAAGTCGCGGATAAAATAAATATTGTTCTATCAAATCATCTTTTATTTACAAAGTATAAAACATTATATGTTACGAAACTGACACGAGCTTCAAACTTATAACACTTGTTTTCTTAGAAACATATTTTCGTGAAGTCTTACATCGTTCGTATTTACTTTAATATTTAATATCTCGAGACGCAGACACGAGATAATACGTTTCTCATCTAGTCTTTCGAACGTCAAAACAAAGGTTAATGTAAACAAGCGTATTCCTTTCATTATGAGGCTGAGTCTAATCATTTAATGTTCACACACACATACACATGCACGGCATATATTAGATAGACATATATAGATAGATTTGACGGCCGGCTGGTCGAGTGGTCAGGCAACTGGACACTTTACACACCGGTCGAGGGTTCGAATCCTGCCAGGTGCAGATAATCTGTATGACGAATATAGAGGTCTGCACCGGGTCATGGATGTGTATTAATGTATATATGTATTTATATCTTAAATTTATTTCCGTTCCTAGTACCTGTAACACAAGTTCTTACGAACTTAGCACGGGGCTAGGTTAACGTGGTGTGATTGTTGGTTAATATTTATAGATGGTATAAAATATGTTACCCATAAGAATACATAATAATATTGAAAATAATTAATGTTGCACACGTTTAGTAATATGATAAAAAATACAAGTGTAAAATTGTTTAAGGCTACGTTTTGTAGTGGATTTTTTTTTTAAAACGTTAGTTGGATAGGCAAATTGGCAGACGTGCCACCTGATGGTAAGTGGTCGACGTCGCCCATGAACATAAACTAGTTTACCTGAAACTAGCCCAGCCAACTCATTTATGTGTTGCCTATCCTGAGACATATGTATGATGTTAAGTCTCGGTGCCAGTAATTACACTGCCTGTCTTGCCCTTCTTTCCGAAACACAGCAAAGCTATTTCACGGAAGAAACAAGCAAGATAAAACAAGGATATATAATATATATAAACCATTACGACTCATTTGAAGATGATAATATAAAATCGATGTTACTTACTTTTTTATCATCTTTTATCCGGCGAACTTCAAGATAACATATATCATAATCATATTATGTATCAGAGGTACGAGGGTAATTTGAAAAGTTCGTAGCCTAATATAGTTAGAAGCATGCTATTTTTTTTACTACATCATTCTTGAGCAATTGCGTAAAACATTTCCGTATTTGCATTCGTTATGGTTTCTCACACTATAACGTCGAACAAGTAGTGGTAATTTGAAAAAAATGTTATTAAATATTGTGCTGTGATTAAGTACTTTAATAAGAAAGGTTTAACACCCGAATATGGAGATTTTTTTGTTTTACTTTTTTTGTTATTATTATTTATTAATTTAAATTTATGTAAATGAGTATCTTGACCATTATCTGGTTCAAAAGTTCAAAAACCACTTAGGAGGTCAAAATTTTATATATAATTTTATTATATTGATAATGGCATAAAAGGACGTTTTAATTGGTAAATTGATTCGTTAAAGGGAATTTATCGACGCATAAGGGTTTTGATATTAGTATATATATATATATATATATATATATATATATTATATATTATATATCTATATATATAGGAGACTTTCTATAGATATAGTCACTCATCACGATATCTCTGGAACTATGAGATCTAAAAACTTGAAATTTGGAAGGAATATTCCTTTTGCCGATTAGAGGTCAGCTAAGAACGGATTTTACGAAATTCTACCTTTAAGGGGATGAAAAAGGGAGGCAAAGTTTGTATGGGACAACTTGATTCCTTGGTCCAATCTACTTCAAATTTTGCATAAATATTCTTTAACAGAATTGATTGAAGACGTGTTTCGTATTTTATCGAAATTCATTCCCTAACGGGGTTAAAAGGGGGTAGAAAGTTATTTTTATATAAATACTCCTTAGTGCTTTTTTTTAATTACATTTTATTTTGACACATGCTTGACAACTCAATCCGTCTAATATATTTTCCAGTATTGACCCAGGTGTAGGTGATATCTTTTTGGGTGCTCCTGATGGAACAGGCAAGACTTTATATTAAACGTAACAAAATTGAGTTGTAAATATACCGTGTGATTGATTTATTGTAAAATAGTGTCTAATATAATATTTTTTACTTCAATGTTGGTGTTGTGTTAAGTCAAGGGTTTTAAACTAAATGACTCATCAGCAACGCATCTGTAGTTCACAATGATACTGATATAGAAGACACCGAAGTGAACTTGGAAACATTTAAGATTTATACGGTATTAACAACCCAATGAGTTCAGATTGGCACCACGGACTAATGTTGGAACAAGATCAGAAAAAAATCTTATGAATCATGTACCCATTTAACTTTATCTTACACTAAAACTAAGAAGGAAGAAATAAAAGCTGTTTTGGACTATTATTAAATATAAATATATGTTTGATATACACACACGATCGTCTGTTCCTAAGGTAGGCAACTTAATGCCTGTGTTTTCGGTAATAGCCGACTGATATACATTTTTTATAAATATACATATAAATAATACATATAGAAATAAATACATATTACACCCAGACTCGAGGCGGGAATCGAACCCACGATCCTGGAGCAGAAAGCAGGGTCACTACCAACTGTGCCGAGTCAATCAAACTTTAAAAAATAATTACTTGCGGGTTTATTCAAATCTAAGAGACAAAATCGTATTGTGGTGTAATTATACCAATGATACAACGAACGAAGCATTGATGACCGTTCCGGTGTAGTGGTGCGAGTAGTCGCCTCAACGCCTCGCCTCAATGCCGGTGGTCACGGGTTCGATTCCCGCTCGGGGCAGATATTTGTATTTGTGCCAATATTTGTTTTAGGTCTGCGTGTATGTCCTTGTGGGTTTCCCCACCATGCCCCGGATAGTACGCAAAGCCGTCGGTCCCGTTTGTTATCATGGATGCCTTATAATAATTTTTACTTATAGTAGGGATATTATCCGCTAACCCGCAGTGGAGCAGCGTGGTGGATTAAGCTCCAAGGCTTCTTCTATATGGAAAAAAGGCCTTCGCTCAGCAGTGGGTTATTTATAGGATGATACAATACACTACAGTACAGGAGCATTTGTGGCCTGCAGTGACGAAACTGAGCCTTACCATAAATATAAGAGTCCATCTAAGGGAGATGTTACTGCCGGAGAGTTCTCAGACCTGTTGCTTAAAAAAGGAAATGGTGATTCCCGGGAACCATATAATAATATAATGTATAAGTGTATATGAGTATGTATTTACCATAAACAAAGCTTAAGGTCAAACTCTTACTGTAGCGGGAGTATACTTAAGCGAAAACTGCTTCTCTCACAGTCAGTTGTATGTGGCATATTCCAGAATAGCCTGGTAATTCTAGCACTCCGAACGAAAAACAAAAAATATTGTTTATAAAGAAATACTACGGAAGGTGTAGTATTTCGATTTCGTTGTAAGAAGATAATACCCCCGTGTAACTTTCTCCAGATCAAAAGCAGAGCTTCTTCATCATAAAAAATAACCAATTTCATTTTTATTTTAATGTTTAATTAACTTTAAATTGCTACTCTATAGTAAAAATTTGTTATATTTTATAAGTATTCAAATATTTTTACATTACAATTTATATGTTATAACAAAATTAATAAAGTAAAAAAAAAAACAAATAAAAATCCTATTATAACCATTTTCGACTTCTACGCGGACGAAGTTGCGCGCAGGTGTAGGTGATAAAAAATATAAATTTATATTTTTCGAAATTTTAGTTAAATACCCGTGCGAAGCCGGGGCGGGCCGCTAGTATATATATATATATATATATATATATATATATATATATATATATATTTATGTATAATGTCGGTCAATAAATGTGTATAGGAAAGTAGTTCGTGATTGCTGAAGTTAATAATTATAATCCATTTTTATTCTGCAATAGATATATCATTTTCAACAGGTTTTTAGACGTCAGAGTGAGTGTCAGGGTTAGCGTCATTGAGTGAAGTATGATAGGTTGGTGCAAAGGTCACAGAACTGACTGTTCTGGTTGTGGGATCGATATCCCGTAATGTCAAACGTTTATATAGCTCATACAAATGACCATGGTCTCTGCGTTTATGTTTGTGTTATCTGTATTCTGTGTCAGCCACAGGAGTCGAGAGAGACCTATTGGTAGCGGTTGAGTGTAAAACATATGTTCTCTGTATTAATAAAGTAAATTAGTGAAATATTGTTTGGCCTAATGTTAGATTTAAATTATATACAATTGTAAAAATTATTTTAGAATAAATATTGTAGCACTAAAACATAAACAAAAACAAAAAACAAAAACAGTCGGTTTACGGACGATAATTCTACGTCATAACGTGATAAGAAAACATTGATGAAAAAAATGTGCGCGTAAGAAGTTATAATAAAACGATGTGCCGAGCTAGTTGCACGCGCCATCTGTAATTTTAACTTACTAGCTTGTAGCGTGACGTAATTATTAATCAAGTTATTAGCGACTAGCGACAGATGGCGGTTATGAAAATCAATTTTAATGTGTTACAATTTGATCTTAAATTTTTTACTTTATTTTATCAAAATATCGTTTAACTGATACGAACTACAAAGTAATTTAATAAAACTAACACATTGAAAAAAAAAAAAACTAATTTCTGTATATCAATCTTAAAGTTAAGTTATCTATATCTTGTAACCATTGCTTGTAACTAATATTATTCATAATAAGATGACAAACAAAAATGGCTACTTGCAATATATGATACATTTTTTTAAAGACATTTAACACATTTTCTAATAATTAATAGGTAATGATGATGATGAAATAATAAAGACTGAGAAATAAAATGCAATACCAATATTATATATACTAATTATCTTTTATTAATATAAGATTCTTTAAAAACAGTTCACGTGTAGGTTGTGTGCTGCCGCTGTCTCTTCTACTCGGACGCATCGGCCGATGGAGCGTAAGAGAGATAGATGCGTCACAAGCCGAACGCTTAGGCTGATCGTGCTTTCACACGTGACAATGAGTCATGCTTTTTCGTGCGTGAATCCTCCGGCCGACTTACATCGATTTACTAGACATTATCACGTCAAAAGTCGAAGGATCGTCTTTCTTATCGGAAATAAAAAAAAAAAGAAAAAACATTACATACGTTGTTTTTATTTTTATGTAAAGTTAGTAATTTAAGATTTAACTTAAGATTTAAGATAAGGAACACAATTTTACCTGTTTCAGTTAATATTTAAAGCTATTATATACTGTAAAAAAAATTTGCACCTTAACACTTAGGCCAACACAGATATTCCCGATAATACAAAAATTATTTATTATCTAAGAAAGCTAATACGAGTACATAGATATAATTACATAAGAGAGCTGCGATATCAAAATAAATAGATTTTGTATACCACACCGTAGCGGGTTGGAATTTGCGCTGGAACCGCTAACATATCAAGTGCTAATTTTTAAATTTGTGTCAATGCTTGGTCGTAAAGGGAAATAACGTGAGAAAACCTACATGTCGCAGAAGAAATTATGAGAAACTTACATCGACCCATAGTGTAATAGTGGCGTGGAAGAGTGCTCCCTATTCGTTTTCCTTCATAAAAGTAGAAACATTTGCGAAATAATTTATAACAGTTAAAGTAAATTTCTAAAGACAGCAAATTTTTCGAATGATTTTTGATTTTTATTTTCCCTCCCTTGACTGACGAATATTTGATTTTCTCATGTTGCCTAACAAATATGTGTACCAAATTTAAAATAATTAACATTTATCCAGACACAAATAAGATGAGCGTGTCGTTTTAATTATTTAACATGTATGTAACAACATTTACTAAATTACTCTCTTTGTTTACTTCGAAATGAAGCGAAAGAGATTTGATTTTGTTTACAGGATCAAATTGGTTGACAAACTCGGTGATCAATTCAAGTCTTCACTAAACATTGGCTGATTGTATAAACAAACTCAATATCAAACAAATTTGACGAACATATTTTTGCTTTTTTTTATTTTTATCATCATTACTCATTACATTCTACGATTGAAATTTTGCGTCAAACGAAATATCTATCAAACGCGTCAAACACTTAGACTTCTTAGACACTTAGTAACCAATCAAACAAGATTGCAGACTACCATGTCCATTATCCTTGTACATATTTTATAAAACGTGTAAAATTTGTTAAACGTCTTATTTCGTTTATAAATAGCCTTAATTCAGGATTGTTATAATGTCATAAAATCCAAAAGTTGTAATCATTTAATTAAAAGATTATCATTTATGTTTTAAACTTTAAAACTATCAACAAGGACTAAAAATGAAGAAAAAAAAATGAAATTACTTTGAAATGAACCTGAAATGAACATGATCCGAAGCGAAATGTGACAATAGTTCCTGCATGCAGTCGGCATTCATCGATTTACAAGACATTATCACGTCAAAAAAAAACACTCTTCATTTATTATATCAATCAGAAATTTAACTTGAGGTAATTAACGAAAAAGGTGGTTAAAATTATTGCCAATCTTCACAAAATTATTTAAAGTAAAAACGACTAAGTGGGATTTTAACATTAATTTAGTTAAAACTATACAACTTTTCTCATGAAAATAATAAAAAATATATATCATCTGATTAGGGATGGCGATCTGAGATCGATTAATCGAAGAATCGATTTTTCGAGCCAAAAAGATCGATTTTTGCATCGATATTTAGTACTGAATCGATCCAGTGAATCGATATTTTACCCTCGATAATCGACATTCGATTTTTATGCTTTAATAGAATTATTATCAATTAGCTTACGAAAAGTTATACAAAAGGATAATACAAATTTCAGTTAGTTGATCATATACATGTATGTATACAACAGACGAGCTTAATGCTAAAATCATTTTTTACAATTTATAACAGCACCAATTTGTAATTAATTTTTCTAAAAACTTGTTGGCATGATAATTTTACATACATAAAATAAGGATATTATTCTTAATTGATTAAAAAGAACGATTTTTGAGAAATCGATCTTTTTGACTTCGATTTTTTTAAGAATCGATTCATTACGTTGCGATTCGAATCGATTTAAAAATCGATCTTTTTTTAGAAGAATCGCCATCCCTACATCTGATATAGTTTATAAACCTACATTGCTCATATCCTTAATAGGATTAAAAAAAAAAAACTGGAAAACAATAAATCCATTCTTGAATTTTCGTCCTTTTCGCATTTTAGTTGGTAAAGAAACTGTCCAAGCAAAGAAAGTTAATATTTGTAAAAAAACAACCAAAAATTAATCTATGGATCTTTCCCGCCGTTGAGTTTAATAATAGAAGCCGTTAAGTATGAGACGATGATTTCAGTCGTCATTTTTTTATTTTTATGTTAAGTGAATAATAGGCAAACTGGCAGATGTTCCACCTGATCGTAAGTGGTTAACATTGCCCATGAACATAAACTAGTTTACCTGGAACTAGGTCAATCAACTCATCTATATGTTGCCTACCCAGAGACATAAGGTGTTAAAGTCTCGATGCCAGTAATAACACTGCCTGTCTTGCCCTTCTCTCCGAATAACAACAAGGCTGTTTCACGGGAGAAACAAGCAAGATACAGCCGGGAGCGCGGCACAGCGCATCCCTCCCACCGGTAAGTGTAGGGTAAAATATTAATTACCATATCCAAATAATACCTATTTGTAATAAATTTTGCATAGCTTAAGAACTTTTGCATATTCTTAGAGATTATTTAAACTTTACCCTTGTCGAGTAATTGACGCTTATCAACAATTTCAGATGATATTTTTATTACAATTATATTTTAAAAGATACCAAAATTTTACCAAAAAGTATCACATACTGCGTCAGAAATCGCGTTGTTTTAGACATCTTTTACCTGATCTAACATAACATATTTTGGGAACCCCGTTCAAATCTCGATTCCTCAACAACTTTCACTATTTAAACCCTATTTTGAACATGTTACACGAAAATTAATGTTGAACTTTATCCTAACTATATCCCGAAACAATTAACTTCCATCTACAAATTAACAGAGCTCACGTCAACGCGTTTCCCGCTAATTATTTTCAACGGCCTTTTTGTAGTTGCTACCACGGCCACAGACTATCATCTTTCACAATCATTAACCTATTCAATTACTAATTAATGTCGATACAGAGATTTGGAATAAATTCTTATCACGTGGTAGAATAAAAAAAAGTTCTAAGTAATATGTATAGTACTTCAAAATAGGAAATAGGAATTAATATAGGTACTATTATAAATGTATTTATATATATTATATAGAAATTTTTAGCAAGCAAAATTAGTGCAATTTTTTTGCTTGCTAAAAATTTCTAGTCTTTTTTCAGTATCAATGTTTTATAAACGTTTTAATATAGTTTAATGAACTCAATTTTTTGAGGTGATGAAGTCGTCTGTTTTATGTCGTTCATAAATCTAATACGTTCTTTGTTAAAATAATGTAAAAGATTTAATGAATTAATGAATTGAATGATTAAGATTCTAAAAGTCCAGTCAATGCGACAAATGATAAAATTAGAATCGAAATTTCTGTTTACAGGAATAGAGTTCAAGGAATTAAAACTTAAAAAAAAAGGTATAAAGGAAAAAAAGGTATTCAAGTATTTAATTTTTTATTTTTTTATCCATCGGTAATAATATTAATATATTATTATTATATAATATAAAATAAATAGTGTGTGGAAGGACGGGTCACTACCAACTGCGTCAACGAGTCAGTTATAAATATAATAAAATATTGGAAACAATGATACTATAATCAATTGTTAAATATTTGAAACTCTTGGAAACAACAATACAAAAGCAGCAAGGTTGTGGAATTCGTTACCTTCGTCAATACGCACTAGCACGTCTATATTAATTTAAAAAAAAAAGTTTAATGACCATTTTCTGTCTATGTCGTGATTTTATTGTGTCAATAATAATACATTATGTATACTTCTATTTTCTGTCTGTAATATTTCCTTTTCAGTATGGAAGAAATCTCTTCTAGTGATAAGCACAGCCTTTATACTTTTGTTTTAATGACATGTATCTTTCTATAATACTGTACGTATAATAAAGTGTTAAATAAAATAAAATAAAAAAAAAAGTAAGAAATTAGTAATTATGTAAATCTGTTGGAAACAAGAAATCTTTAGTTGAATTTTTTTTTTTTAATACCATTATCGTTGATGGTTGTAATTTCGACTCCAGTTTGAGTGCCGATTTTTAGCAAAAGAAATAATAAGAAGCAGCTTCTCGGTACGTTTGATTGCTTCTATTAAAAGAACGTCAATGTAAAATCGTGTTTTTCAAACTGGTTGAAATAATATCAGTCGTTACATTTAATACAGTCGGGGCAAATAACTAGTTAAGTCGTCAAAAAGTTTTCAGAAACTCAATATCGATTAAGTCTGAAGGTTACAACAGTTCTCATTTTGTGGTTTTCGTTTAGTGACAGTTTGAAATAATTTAATTATTAAAGTTCAAACAAGTTATGAACAAATTTTCCATGTCTATATATTAAATGCACTTAAATTTAATTCTGAACCTTTAATCATTTTGGTCACTACATATTCTGAAAGAAGATTTAGTGACAAAAATTCAGAAAGGTATGTTGAGATGGTTTGACCATGTCGAGAGAATGAATTAAGAACGGTTGACGAAAAAAGTGTATAAGGCGAGTGTGAATGGAAGTGCTGGAAGGGGTAGACCTAGGCGGACGTTTCAAGATCAAATCAGGGACGTCCTATAAAAAGGCCAGGTCAAGAGTACCCTAAACCGAAGAGCATGTATGAAGGAAATAACGAAAGTGGACGAAGAAAAACAAGTATGTAAGGATCGTAGCAATTAGAAAGAAGTGGTCTTTGCCTACCCCTACGGGAAAGAGGCGTGATTATATGTATGTATGTATCATTTTGGTAAGTTTGCTAGCTGACTAACTGACAAAATTTACAACTAAGTTACTTAATAATTATTTACGACAGGTTGGCACAGAAGTAATATTAAATCAATTTAATAAGTAAAAACGTATCTTGTCTCTATCACATATGTACAATCCTGTCACGGTGGTAAATCAGTGGTCAATCAGTGACCCATCAGTAATCATTATCAAGTGACCTACCTATAAACTGTTGTTTTAGTTGGTATTATATTCTACTAATTATAGCCCGCCGGCTCATATATATGGTTACACCGAGCCTAGTATTACTGTCACACCGGCCAATAGCCTCTAAAGACACGTTTAGTATGAAGAGTTACTGATTGGAAACAAACTTTCACATATTCCCCATTCTTTAGAAATTTTATACTCCCCTAAGCATGAGCCCCCAGCAAGAATTTACAGGCAACAGTCATCACTTAGTACCACTTGAACAACCTACTTGTTTCCTGTTATGATAAAAATAAACAAACATTTTTCGTTCCACTTGAGTATATACACAGTTTTCCTTACCTAACATTAATTAATTGTATCATGTCTAGTCCCTCATAATTATTTCTTCATAATGGGAACAAGCGTTGCGTGTTAATATTACGAAGTCTCGTTATAGTGTGTGTGTTTACATAGATTTAATATATAATTTTATTAGAAACGAGGTTGCCAAATGGATATAATGCCTTAGTAAAAATAAAAGATTAAAAAAATTAACTAATCTAAAAAGTGTCTTGAAAATATGAACCGGCACGAGATAGTTAAGGTTTCGAAACTGATTCGTACCACTGATTTTTTTCATGTAATAATTTGTTTTTAAAATTCGTGGGTAGTAACTAAAAATATTCCGAAAAAACCTACGATTTGGAAAGTAGTATTGAGATATGGATATCCTACAAATCCTATTCCTTCATAGAAGAGGAGATTTGGGAAAGAAACTCTAGGAAGAAGAAACGCTAGGATTATATATTTCTAAGCTTAAATGACTTTGGTTCCATGATTACTAGCGTAAAATTTAAAAGCAGAAGACAGCCTTCCCCATACTAACCAACTTATGAATCCAGAAGTTATCTTCCAAAAAAAAAAAAAAAATCTATCAAAATAATGATTAAAATCTATACATGTAAATAATATATATACTATGAAAGTCCAAATATTGAGATTTACATTCTTGCAAACCACAGAGTACATTGTATATAGGGTATGCAAACTCTCTAATGTACAAATTTAAAATTATCTGCTCTCATTGTTAGTCGTTGTACATAATTATATTGCAGAGACATGATAATAATCGAGTGTATACGACACCTAGTAATTTCCTGTTACATCCTCATTGTGCTTTTATCAATTGTAAAACGTAATAGGATAAGACAGCTTTAATCTACTATAGCACATTGAATATATCATGTGAGCCTCAGCGTTTGAGGTTTTTTTTACGCCAAAACTAGGAGACAGTTCATTTCGGAGATTTAAGATCGGTCTTACAGTAAGATACATTTAGAAAATTTCTACAGTGATTCTTAGAATGTAACAAACTTTGGTAGCAAAAGCCCAGAACATTACCTATAATTATAAAAATCCTTACATTAATAAATAAATGTAAGGAAATCTTAGTATTTAGAAGTAAACCCTTGGATTTATCAAAGATCACTAATTTCTGTTTAAATATATAGGTACGAGTAGATTAAAGCGATATATTTTGATATACACATATTTTAAGGTTTTGGAGGTCACATTTAGGTTCATCTTGAACAATTGTTTCAATGAACACATTAATCCAGGTTTCGGTTTCACCACAAATACCTAAATAATCGCTCAAGGCAACAAATATTTGAACGATTATTATTAGTAGTCTTTAGATATAGACAAATATTTTTAATATGTATTTTTTTTTAAATACATTTTCATTTCGTCATATAAAAAACTAATCACACGTCGTATTCAGGTATCTATACACGTTCATCTATCCTAATAAACGAATTTTACGATGATCTCTTCTCTCCATAGTAACCGTTCTTATACCCTGTACAAGATAGCTTGATCTTTTTGACAGATATAAATTTTCTGATAGACATAACTTTGAAATGACGAACATATTATTTTCTTAATTTAAATGATTTTAAAAATTGTAAAAATATTAAAAAAATACATATAACACAAAAGTCCCTAAAGATTCAAGCGTTGTCCCAAAATTTTAAGACTTTTTATTGCTTCAAAGTAAAATTTAAATAGGAAAACTGAAAATAATAGACGCTTGTACAATCGGTGGGTCGGATTTTTGTTTCGACCGTTCTAACATTGTACAAGCGTCTATTATTTACAGTGTTCCTATTTAAATTTTACTTTGAAGCAATAAAAAGTCTTAAAATTTTGGGACAACGCTTGAATCTTTAGGGACTTTTGTGTTATATATATTTTAAATATTTTTACAATTTTTAAAATCATTTAAATTAAGAAAATAATATGTTCGTCATTGCAAAGTTATGTCGATCAGAAAAATTTACATCTGTCAAAAAGATCATGCTAACTTGTACAGGGTATAATGCGAATTTAAAACGTGAATATAACAAAATTATTATGATAATATCAAAATTTAATCTGCAAAATTATATCAATTTATGTCATAACGCTTGGTACAGTATTATAATTTTATAAAGATACCTATCTTATGATCCGTACATATATAATATATATCTACATATTATATTGCTACATTTATAATATAAAATAATTATATTAGAGTTTTTTTTTTCAATTTTAGTAGTCTCCGTTTTGCTTCGCTTCTGCCCATTGCAATCATCTGATGGACATAGGCTTCCGCAAGTTGGCGCCAAATATCCCAGTTTTCCTTAATCCTTATCCAGTTTCCACCGACGACATTGCGTAAGTCTTCGGTCCAGCAGACCGAAGGACGCCCCAGACTGCGTTTGCTGTTATGCGGTTAAAAGATACCTCAAGCATAACCCGTTCCATACCACGTTGAGTGACTTTAAATTAATTTTAAAGGTCAGTGTCCACGTGTCGATGCCACATGTAAACACAGGTAGGATGCACTGCTCGAAGACTTACTTATTCGAAGACTAGTTTTCTTTGAGCATTGCGGAATTTTCGAATCGAAGACTCGACGATACCTACCCAGGGCCGGCCTAAGGTGGAAATGGCGAGTGTGCAAGACTTATATTAAGGATGTTCAAGGATGCCCCTAGGATAAAATTATGCCCCTTTTTATGCCCTAATTGTATGCCCTCCCAAAAAGCTCGAGTGTGCGGCTGCATACTTCGCACACCCCTTAGGCCGGCCCTGTGTCTACCAAATACCATCCAGCCCTACTGAATTCTTCTATCAGACATTTAGATAGCCCAGCATTCAGCATTACTCCTCCAATGTCTCCACAACGATGACGATATTTTCGGAAAAACGACGGAGTGAGATGTATTTACCATTGACATTTACTCCTCGTCCACTCCAGTCCAAAATATTAAAGACATTCTTCATCGCGTTGGTAAACAGTTTTGGAGACATTATATCTTCGGTCTTGTTCGGTGGTCCTGGATTTATACGGTTATCGTTGCCGAGTCATATATATACCACAGTACCTCAATATGTTGCCAGTCGATATGACATCACTGCAAATAATCCATCAAAGAATCGATTTTTTTAACGATAACAAAAATTATGCGGGTGAAACTTCCTAAGCAAAACATTATTAGAAACGACGAAGTTTCTAATAATGTTCAACGAAATGGGATATCAAATATTTATAAAAAATCCTTAACTTTGGACCGGTAGTTTGTAGTCATATAAGCACGTTCAAACAAGCAACATTATATTTTTATTATAATATTTATGTAGAAATAGAAAGGCAAAAATATTATAATGTGATTTTGATTAGTCGTAAACAGAATGCCGTACGTATATACGAAGCCTTTTTAGCTTTAATGGAGAACAAAATTAATATACATATATTTACATTAGAGTGTCGCCCACACGTGGATTACATGAGTAATATATATATATTTTTTTTTGTATTTCAGCTGGCTATACATTAATTTTTTTTAACATGACATATCCTACCGTTATCAAAGCCGCTACCGTAGTCAAGAATAGTTTAGTTCCTGGTCATTTTTGACGGCCGGCTGGTCGAGTGGTCAGGCAACTGGACACTTTACGCAGCGGTCGCGGGTTCGAATCCCGCCAGGTGCAGATAATCTGTATGACGAATATAGATGTCTGCACCGGGTCATGGATGTGTATTTATGTATATATGTATTTATATCTTAAATTTATTTCCGTTCCTAGTACCTGTAACACAAGTTCTTACGAACTTAGCACGGGGCTAGGTTAACGTGGTGTGATTGTTAGTTAATATTTATTTATTTATTTATTTATTTATTATTATTTTTTTGGGATTGACACTACTCGTCAAGCTTGGCAGGCGGTTTGGCAAGCGCAGGGTGTTGCGGAAGGGTATGGTGACGCTGCTGTCCATCATCTTGTTTGGTGAGTAATTGTTCGACCATTATAGACCCAGTCGCCTTTTTCGACACCTCGGCAAGATAGAGGTCGGGACTATTCTTCTCTAGCGACCACCACATGGCAAATATTATATTTAAAGTAAAAAATAATACGAATTTTCTTTATAATACGAGGTCCCACCTTTTTGCAAAGCGCACTGTTACCAACACTACTCTACTAATAATTATTTTCTTTTATAGCTGTTTTTTTTTTCCAAATATTGTGTTTTAACAATAAAATTTCAAATGTAACGCTTATCTTAGATTCAGAGTCAGTTTATTTTATTTTTAAAGATTTCAAACAGCTTACATACGTCAGTCGTCTTTTTTTTGGGTTAGCCTTGAAACAGTATTTTATCTCTATGTAAACTTACCAGTGGGCGTGTTTTTGTCGGCACATATTGGATAGGTCTACAAAAAGCTACGTTCATTTTTGTAGAGAAAAGGTAATTTATTTCTTTGCTAGCTGGAATTGAAATCTGTTGTGGAATAAAATAAAAACCTGAAATTACACAAATAAACAAAATGTGACAGCACAACCAAAGCTTTTCTATGAAATCCAGGAGTCTCCTACAAGAAAGGGCCTCATTCATGTGAAAGGGGTACATGAGGTTATGGTTATAAAGGAACTGATACATAGTACCTACGTAGGATTTTAATTTATAAAAAAAATCCTAATGCAATTTTAACATACATGAACATTTTAAAAGCGTAACCTTTAAAATTAATTTGAAATATTGTTTATTTGTTAAATAACTCGAGAGATATTAAGAACTCATATTAAAATAATATACCTAATTTAAGAGCATTAAACAAGTTGATAAACTTAATAAAATCTTGTCAAGGAGTACATATTAGATATAAATATGTTATCTATACTTATAATAAAATTGTAAATTTCAGACGTCCGTATTTTAGTATTTTCAGAATTTTTTTTAAAGAATTTTATTGTACGATTAAAGGTCAAAACACTAAATTATATATATTTCTATCATTTTTAGAAATTTCTGTCTGTCTTACTCCCCGTCTGTTTGTTTGAAAACGCATCATAACAAAAGTACGGCGTGTAGCATGAAATAAATAAGCATAGTCAGGGATAAAGTTTAGTCTTTATTTCATTAAAATCACTTAACTCTGTCAAAAGTTATTGTAATTTGAATTTTGTATTTTTGATGGCGACGTTAAGAAAGTGTAGGTAATTTGATTAAAAGTCTATATCGGATTTTTTCGCGTTTATTTTAACGGGTGTCCGAATAATATTCGGACACCCACCACCTCGGTCCCCCGAGATCATGGACGCTGTAAAGGGTCCGAAACGTCTGGAAATAATTTAAAATATTGTTAAACTGTAAAGTTTTAAATAAACGCTATAAAATCCGATATAGACTTTTAATCAAATGAGTAAAATTCACGTAAATATAAGAGAACAGTAAATGTAGGTAAGTTGATATATTTAAATTTGATGAATCTGAATGTGTGTTTTATAGTATTTAGTTGATAATAATTAATATTTATATTTAAAACTCAATCAACGATAATAGACAAAAAAAAGGCGAATTGTGATTTATTTTCACAAAACATTTTAAGTGCGATACTATTATAATATATGGCACTTTTTGAATTGCGGTTATTTACTAATAGCAGTGGGAGTTGTGTTGGTAAAGTAACATTTTTGTGCTGACGACGCCGTGGGCAAGCCATTTGAGAATGAAATAAACTTAAACATCCATTAATTAAATCACTTTACAAATACATTAATCTTATTCGAAAGCAATAAAACAATTAGATAATAATAAACCAAAATAATGAAAAATGTTACGTATTATAATTACTACGCTGTTTACTAAAATCAGAGATTTTTAATTCATTGTAGAACTTGCGGTTATCCCAGTGGACGTCAGTGATTAAAGCGCTTTGATATTTTCATCCTCTAAAATACTGAAGTAAGGAATAAATACAGAAGCGGTTTATAAGCTGACATAATAGATCGAAAGAAAAAACATATATATAAAGAAAGTACATAAATGATAACATATTTTGTTATTCCTTGATTACTCCAAAATTACGATATTGTACCTTGACGCGGCGCGAAGTTGACAAATTTTTTGTAGGGGAAATACAATTATTAATCGTGTTGTGGGCGTTTGTTTTTGAATAAGACGCAAGATATGCATTCTACTGGGGTATAGAACACGTAGATCTTAACTAATAGATCGTGGAGGATTTTACGGGCTTATTATTACCTTATATTTATTGTTCTTTATTTGATTTAGAAGTGATAGGCTTACGTTTTCATTTAACAGAATATGAGTGAGTAAGACATGTATCATACGTATGACATAATTATGTGTATGTGTGACGACCGTTCTGGCGTAGTGGTGTGAGTAGTCGCCTCAAACCACGCGCTGGCGGTTGCGGGTTCGATTCCCGCTCGGGACAGATATTTGTATTTTCGTAAATATTTGTTTCCGGTCTGCGTGTATGTCTTTGTGGGTCTCCCCACCGTGCCTCGGAGAGCTAGTAAAGCCGTCTGTATGGATTGTTATGATTATTCTATATATCGGAAATTATCCGCCAACCCGCAGTGGAGCAGCGTGTTGGATTTAGCTCCAACCCTTCTTCTTTACGAAGAAGAAGCCTTCGCTTAGCATTGGGTTGTTTACAGGCTGATACAGTAAGACATGTATTGTGTCTCCGCTAACTCGCATTAGTTACATGGTAGGTCAAGCTTCAATTCTACTCCTCACTAACAAAGAGGCGATTGCCTAATAAAGATGCCGATAACCGTGGACAATAACAGGCTGATACAACTCAATACAAAACTTTAAACTTACATCGGCCCGTTGGCGCAATTGGCAGTGACCCTGTTTTCTGCTCCACTGTTATGGGTTTGATTTCAGCCCCGAGTCTAGGTATAATATATATTTTTATATATGTGTTATTTATATGCACATTTCTTACAAAAACAAAAGAAAAAATTACCTAAAACACAGGTAAGTCAAGGTGGCTGTGACAATTGACCAATACAACACGTCGTTACTATTGTCAAGACTAATCTCTTACCTATACGTAACATCCATTTAGCTTCTCTCATGTGTACGATATATCCGAATATATCCGTGTCCGAACGCCGATTAATCCGTGATAATATGTGTTTTATTTCAGTACAAAATCTAACTTAGTTTGGGTTTTCAATATTTTAATTTTTGGTTACATTCTATGTTACTTTATGATATAAAAAGGATTGTAATACTCGCCAGTAATGTCACAGGCATAAAATATGAAGATATTTATTTAAATATAAATTATTTTGTTATAAATTCAAAACATCGACATAATAAAAATTTAAGACTTAAGTTCATTTCTAATAATTTAAGAAAATATTACTGAAGTTGTAGGGAAGTGGACATTAGGTGCCAATCAAAATACTAATTGTAAATTCATGCGACGAATAGTCAACATTTTTCAATTTTTGGAAAACAGCATAATAATACCCATGTTGGTAATATAAGCATAGGGATGCTAATTAGAAATTGCATGTAAAGGTAATAAAAAGAATTTCGTTATTTTTCTTCATATGTTGTTAATTGTACATTCAGCCCTTTCATTTGTGTGAAACTATTTGTAGATGCCTGATGAAAATCTAATATAGGATCGAAACGTCGCATGAATTTACAATTGGTATTTTGATGTACACCTGATGTCCACTTCCCTACAACTTCAATAATATATATAACGAATGGACGCAAAAACAAATGATTTAAGAAAATATTTGACTCTCTTTTTATTACAAATAAATACAAATATTATGCGTAGCTCTTCTAGAGAAGTTCACACCAAAATTACACAGAAAAATATATATGCACTAAAACAAAGAGGGATAATCGATTATGTTAGAATCAGTGAATACCATATAAAAATAGTCAATGAAATAAAATTGAAAATATTCATTTTAATAATAAAATAATATTTTTTACATATCTACAATTATATCATGATATTACGTTTCAATAATTTAAATTTAAATATATCTGAAGTCAAATCGATATTATATTTTATCTCAATGTTATAAAATATAAAAACTTATTGATGTTGATTTATAAAATTTAAAATGTATAACATATTTCAAAATACACAGTGTTTAATAAAAAATTACTAGTAAATACAAAAAATTCTATCGTACATATAAACCACTTAAAGAACAATTCAAGTTAGGAACGAAATAATTTCTACATTTTGTTTTAAAATAATGATGCAAAACAACGTCGATTTCCATGACTAGCTATTCATTATAAATATTAATCCTACAAGAAATCTCATACGGACAAAATAATATTCCATTGAAAATAATTAATGAAATACTTATGAAAGTGACAACAACAATGATGTTTATTCGAATCAATGAGTTAAAAATATTCAACGAAGAAACGGTAAAAAGTAATTAATTATTTAAAGGAAACTTGTATAAAGGACTTACTAACTAAAACTTTATTTAAAGGAACTTACCCTCAAATTTGTATTAAGACTTCTTAGTTAAACAACTGAGACGGTTTCTTTGAATTAAGTCGTATCATTCATGACCTTACGCTTTGCGACTATTTTATGTCATCAAAAACATAACTTGTAAAAAATCCAAGTCTCGCAACTCAGTTCTTCTACTCTACCGTAAAAAGTTGTGAGATCCATGTATTACCAAGTCGGCTAATTTATTCAATCCCTACTTAAGGGTCCTTCTGTCTTAAGCTATTACGTAATTAGCTAACCTAACAACATATTATAGTGACCATATCAATATTAAAAATCTTTAATGTTTAAAATAGATAGATTGACTTGGCAATCGCATGAAAACATAATGTATCTCACAAGTAATGCATACGAGTATTGTATTAAATTGGATTGTTTAGTGCGATTGCCAAGTCAATCTATCTATTTTAAACATTAAAGATTTTTAATATTGATATGGTCACTATAATATGTTGTTAGGTTAGCTAATTACGTAATAGCTTAAGACAGAAGGACCCTTAAGTAGGGATTGAATAAATTAGCCGACTTGGTAATACATGGATCTCACAACTTTTTACGGTAGAGTAGAAGAACTGAGTTGCGAGACTTGGATTTTTTACAAGTTATGTTTTTGATGACATCTCATTTCTTTTTGTAGATATTCCTACTTGTTTTCCTTTCCAGTGTCTTCTACTTCTTAAATACCAACAATGCATTTTCTTAAAACCTACGCTCTGTCTTATGATCTTTTTTTATTTTTGTATATAATCTTCCTCTTTTTCTTTTCCGGTACTACTTCTTGAGTTTCAGCTATTACTGGTATAGATAGTACTGGTACGCAAGAGTTTTTTGTTTCTTACAGGAATACGATTAACAGATATAAATACGATTAGTAAAATTTAAAAATAAAAAATCTTTTATTTGATCGTCATGTCATACATATTGTCATGTCAAGTTGACAACTTAAGATACTTGACAAGAGAGAGAAATTAAGTATGTTTAGCCGGAAACAATATTGTCAGGTTTCTGTCGATTTTTTACACCTAATTCTCCACGAAAATAAACTTTAAAAAATATTTAAAAAAGTGTATGTGTACTTATATACGCACGTAAGAAGTTATACTTACAATAAATTGATGCTCCGAGTTAACGGTTAGTGCGCGCCATGTATAATAAGACCCTGATAACCCACTAAAAATAAAGTAATCGTCAAGACGAAGCAAACGAGCTGAAGCTCGATGGGGTTGCGTCGTTTCATTACAGAGTTCCTATGACCACCTTCCAACTCCATCATCAGATCCTAGTTACCATAGAAAGACAAACTACTCGTCAAGGCGATTCAAACGAGACCGATTTCGATGAAGTTGTTTCATTTCATTGCGAAGTTCTTATGGTCATCTTGCAGCTCCATCATCAGATCAGACCCTGGTAAACATCTAAAAATAAGTTTCTCGTCAAGACGGTTCAAACGAGCCCGAACCTCGATGTGCTTGTGTCGTTTCATTACAAAGTCCCTATGACCACATTCCAGCTCCATCACCAGACCCTGGTTAACATTGAAAGATAAACTCCTCGTCAAGACGATTCAAAAGAGCCTGAACTCGATGTGGTTGTGTCGTTTCATTGCGAAGTTCCTATGGCCACCTTCCAGCTCCATCATCAGACCCTGGTTACCATCTTGCATTGAAGTACTCGTCAAGACGAATTAAACGAGCCCATACTGGATGGGTTTATGTCATTTAATTAATGAGTTTCTATGGCCATATTCCAGCTCCATCATCACACCCTGGTTACCATATAGCACCAAAGTACTCGTCAAGACGAATCAAACGAGCCTATATTCGATGTGATTATGTCGTTTAGTTACTGAGTTCCTATGGCCATCTTCCAGCTCCATCATCGGACCCTGGTTCCCATTGAAAGGCAAACTACTCTTCGAGACGATTCAAACGAGCCCAAACTCGGTGAGGTTTTGTCGTTTCATTGCGAAGTATCTATGGCCACCTTCCAGCTCCATCATCAGACCCTAGTTATCATTAAAAGACAAATTGCTCGTCAAGACGATTCAAACGAGCCCGAACTCGATGTGGTTGTGTCGTTTCATTGCGAAGTTATTATGGTCACTTTCCAGCTCCATTATCAGTTCAGACCCTGGTAACCATTTAAGAACAAAGTACTCGTCAAGACGAATCAAACAAGCCTATATTCGATGTGATTATGTCGTTTAGTTACTGAGTTCCTATGGCCATCTTCCAGCTCCATCATCGGACCCTGGTTTCCATTGAAAGGCAAACTACTCTTCAAGACGATTCAAACGAGCCCAAACTCGGTGAGGTTTTGTCGTTTCATTGCGAAGTATCTTTGGCCACCTTCCAGCTCCATCATCAGACCCTGGTTGTCATTAAAAGACAAATTGCTCGTCAAGGCGATTCAAACGAGCTCGAACTCGATGTGGTTGTGTCGTTTCATTGCGAAGTTATTATGGTCACTTTCCAGCTCCATTATCAGTTCAGACCCTGGTCACCATTTAAGAACAAAGTACTCGTCAAGACGAATCAAACGAGCCGAAACTAGATAGGGTTGCGTCGTTTCATTACAGAACTCCTATGACCACATTCCAGCTCCATCACCAGACCCTAGTTAATATTGAAAGACAAACTGCTCGTCAAGATGATTCAAACAAACCCGAACTCGATGAGGTTGTGTCGTTTCATTGCGAAGTTTCTATTGCCACCTCCCAGCTCCATTATCAGGTCAGACCCTGGTAACCATCTAAAACAAACTACTCGTCAAGACAAATCAAACGAGCTGAAACTCGATGGGGTTGCGTCGTTTCATTACGGAGTTCCTATGACCATATTCTAGCTACATCACCAGACCCTAGTTTACATTGAATGACAAACTACTTGTCAAGACGATTCATACGAGCCCGAACTCGATGTGGTTGTGTCGTTTCATTGCGAAGTTCTTATAGTCACTTTCCAGCTCCATTATCAGGTCAGACCCTGGTAACCATTTAAGAACAAAGTACTCGTCAAGACGAATCAAACGAGCCGAAACTAGATGGGGTTGCGTCGTTTCATTAAAGAGCTCCTATGACCACATTCCAGCTCCATCACCAGACCCTAGTTAACATTGAAAGACAAACTACTCGTCAAGATGATTCAAACGAACCTGAACTCGATGAGGTTGAGTCGTTTCATTGCGAAGTTTCTATTGCCACCTCCCAGCTCCATTATTAGGTCAGACCCTGGCAACCATCTAAAAACAAACTACTTGTCAAGACAAATCAAACGAGCTGAAACTTGATGGGGTTGCGTCGTTTCATTACGGAGTTCCTATGACCATATTCCAGCTACATCACCAGACCCTAGTTTACATTGAATGACAAACTACTCGTCAAGACGATTCAAACGAGCCCGAACTCGATGTGGTTGTGTCGTTTCATTGCGAAGTTCTTATGGTCACTTTGCAGCTCCATTATCAGATCAGACCCTGGTAACCATTTAAGAACAAAGTACTCATCAAGACGAATCAAACGAGCCGAAACTAGATGGGGTTGCGTCGTTTCATTACAGAGCTCCTATGACCACATTCCAGCTCCATCACCAGACCCTAGCATTGAAAGACAAACTACTCGTCAAGATGATTCAAACGAACCCGAACTCGATGAGGTTGTGTCATTTCATTGCGAAGTTCTTATGGCCACCTTTTAGCTCCTCCATCAGATTAGCAACATGTCATCATAATATTGCATTATCACACGGTTATTATTATTATTATTTTGAATCAAATTTAATTTGCAAGATTTGATGACAAATATTGGGACAGGTGAAACTAAATAAAATCTTGTTGAGCTGACACATCAGCGCAATGAAGTAAGTTAGTGTAATTTATTATTTTTGTCACAGTGTGCGCACGTATCGTAAATATTAGTCTCATCAAGAAGTATAACTTCAAAATACAAAAGTTATTTTGAGTAGGTAGTACTTATTATTAGTACTTATTATTTCTTTTTTTTTTTAATTTTGTCTACTTTAATTCTTTTCGAGATTTTGGTACAATTTCATAAGACATGTTCCATTCTTGCTTTTTCATTCCGTTGACCATTTTAAAAGTTATTTACTTTTATTTACATTGATTTATCCACTGCATATGTAACTTTGTAATCCTATATATTTATATGAGATTACAAAGTTATTTATGCAGTTGGTGTATCTAGAAAACTGGACCGAAATTGCACAATATTTGAATTTTTCCTCGGTTTATATACTAAACACTAATGGTATTCTAAATTTGAAGCTTCTATGTCTGCTAGAAGTGCCTTAGAGTTTTGATGATCGGTCAGTCAGTGAGTGACAAAATCGTTAACTTTGACTAATTATAATTCTTAAACTAATAGTTCAAATTGAATGAAATTTGAAATATACCGTGTTTATACAATGCCTGCTTGGGTATTGAAAATTCAGACTTCTAGTTTTATCCGCAACGAAGTTATAGGGGGTCGAAAATGGACTGAATTGCTTCGAGAAAAGGATAGTACGGCCGTGCCACTTTTTTTTTTTGCTCGACTTGGCGGAGGCACTGCCTTGCCTCCAGATTTGTAAGTACACGAATGCCTTGACAATTAGTATTCTATATATGTAAGGGCCTACAAAAGGGACCAGAGTAGACATTCTAGTCTCTAGTAAGATGCTCCTCCACTTAGAATGTCGTCATGATGTGCTTGATTAAAGATGGGAGGGTTTTTTTCATTAAAAGTTGAAAAATATCTTGATAACTTTCTTGAGATAAGCCACGACAAGTATTAACAATTTTATGTTGTGAACCAGTTAAACAAATTACCAAAGAACCAGTTAAAAAAATTAAAAATAAGTAACTATTTTGTAGGTAACTGTATACGCATGTACAAAACACTGCCTGGTAATGTGCAAGACTTGTCCCTAAATAAATTTAAACACTTCATTAAATCCAAATTATGTAGTAAGGCATATTATAGCATTAAAGATTTTTTAAATGACAAGGCTGCTTGGCAGTGACATGATTTGCTCGTTCTTTGTAAATACATTTTTTGTATCTACAAAATATGATGACTTTAATTGTTAAAAAGAGTACCGAGAGTTTTTTTTTTCCTCCGGCTTTTTTTCTCTCGGCCTACACTAGGAACATTATTATATTATTGTAATATTTAGTAAAGCCGATGATGAAATAGATGATGAAATTGTAGATGTCTACCGAGACATTTTTTTTTTGACGTTCGTTGAGTGTGTGTAATCATCTTATAACGAATAAAATATTTTGATTTTTGAAACAATTTTATGTTATTAACAACTTAATGTGTTTACGTCTGTAAAGTGAATGTTTTGAAAATCATTCATCTGTTATAGCAACGAAAATTTCATTAACAGTTACGGTCGCTCATTTAACTCGAGCGAGTTATTTTATTTGTACAATTATTTTATTTATGGCTCTGTTATTTGTCCTCGTAGTCTCCTCTAGTAGTAGTCTAGAGTTCTGGTTAAGATGGTCCGCCAAGTCTAATTGTTATTAAAACACATACTTATTAAACACATGGTCGTTGCATTCTAGGATAATTAAATATCTACCGATCTCAAGTAGAATTATATAAATAAAATGAGGGTGGGACTTAAAATGAACATGAACACGACAAAAAATTTCGAGAGATAGGACAGTCCTCAAATTCAGCTAGGATGGACAGCGTTCAAGAAGTTAAAAAAAGTTTTCTCATCCATCATACTTATGTGCCTGAAGTCGAAAGTCTTCGACCAATGTGTGTTACCATATTTTATGAAAAACAGATCTGAGACGTGATTACTGACAATATCCCTTTTAAACAAGCTCCAAGTCACATAGCGTGCAATGGAGAGGGTTATGCTTGGTTATTCTCTGCGAGATCAAATTAAAAATGATAAGGTCCGCAGAAGAACAAAGGTCGCCGACATAGCCCAACGGATTTACTAGCTGAAGTGACAGTGGGCAGGGTACATAGGTTAAAACAAATGGCTCATGGAGCAGAAAGATTCTCGAGTGTAGACCACGTAATGGCAAGCAAAGTATCGGACGGCTATCTGCAAGATTAACAGACGACTTGAGGAGAGTCAACGGAAGCTATTGGATAGAGGTTGCTTCGAAGCGGTTGCTCTAGAAATTGATGGGGGAGGCCCATAGGCCTCCCATAAACGTATTCAACAGTGGATATCCAATGGCTGATATTATGATGATAGTTGAAATAAATTTGTAAAACCATAGATTTTATATCGTGCATGAACGGTCGTTGTGACACTAGGTCTGACTGTCTTAACGTGAATGACTCTTTTAAAGATTTCGGTTACAACTCGGCCTAGCGAATCGAAAATAAATTAGATATCAAACTTCCGCAAGACAACTCAGTTTCTGATATTTAGCAAGCGAGGACTGATAATTCTTTGATCATTTTCATAAAATGTAGGTAACAAGCTGAGGTTGAGAATTTATTACTTATGTTTGTTTTTAATCCAAAGTTTCCATTGAAAACTTTTGTAGCGAAAGGTTTACATTTTCGTCAAACTCTCATGTTACCTCCTATTTTATTAAGTTGTTTGAAATATTATTTGTAATCCTGCGTTCCTGTAATGTAATGTTGATAGCAGCTGAAGATTGAGAACGCAGTAACTTAGAATTTGTAGTTGATTGCAGAATTTCGCAGTCTTAATAATTTACTATACTGAAATAGACTGAAAATATCTCACCGGCCTGGTATAGCTGGGTAAGGACCACTTTTTTACTGAAAAGGCTGAAACTTAATGTGCCAATTGATCCCTGAAAATGTCTTGAAATATTTTCAAATGTATATTTAATCACCATGTTCCCTATCACTATCACGCACGAAATAATTCTTAAAAATATTTTAGCATCCTGCTCCAAAAAATTAGAACTACAGATATACTTCACGTAAATTTTCTGTGAAAGTTTTGCTCTACATCGGTCGAACCAGCTATAAACAAGCTCTAGTGTACACTGTCAACGGTTATGTAATAATAAAAACCAATTTTTTTGCGAAAAATTTAGAATAAAATAAAAGCTAAAACTTCCATCTTAATAGAATATCTGATTAGAAAGTCATTGACTTGTTCTTCCAATAAACATTTAAATGATTCCATTTTACAGTATTCCAATCAGTCTTGCAAAGATTTAAGAAATTGTATTGTGCATTTACTTACGATGCAACTCTGATTCTTCATTGCAAAACTTATCGAAGTCTGAACAATGTTACACAAAAACAAAATTCAAACCATTATCAATCTAATGCTATAGCTATAAAGTTGACAGGTACTGCATATCAAAGATTGTTTCAAGACGAAGCAGGTTCCTACTTATAATAGTCCACGTGTATTCGAGGAAAACCAAAATAGTTCTTATTCCTTATTCAAAAGATTCATCCGGTGAGAGGACAGGAATTTGTCTTAGGATAAAGTGGTTCCATTTGGAGTCAATCGAAAATGGTCCTTTTATAGTTGTAATAAGAATCGCATCGATATAGTGATTTATTTTATATAAAGGAAGTTGCCAAAGGCCCTGAGTTACGAGGAATTAAAATTACTCGATATGAAGGAATATTTTTCTCATTTGAGCCAAAAGGTGAGATTTGACTTATTTGATCTTATACCTTAAATCAAAGTGAAGAAAGAACATTATACTTTTAAGAATTTTTTAGATTCGAATCTAAATCAATTACTGATAAATTTCTTTTATATTAAAGATTATGTGTGAAACCAATCATGAATCAATTTTTAAGTGTTTCGCTTGTACCAGAAACGAGAAAAATAACAATATATTTATATCTTACTATTAGTAATTTTGCTAAAAATTTTGTTGCATGAAATTTGAAAATAATTTTGTGCTACTTTAAGATAAAAGTTATCAATGAAAAAATGTTAGAGATTAATCTGATAAATCGCTCTATTGACGATTAGCAATTGGTGGATACTGTATCAGAATTTAATTTTTTTTTTTACCACCGAATCTAAGATGAAATTTTAACAAATCCCTATCTTGATTCTCTTCCATCGTTGATATATCTCGTGAGCACTCTTGGCTGCATATACAAATTATTTTTAGTATAACTCATACGAAATATGTCTTGTGTTTCCTCAATAGTAAATGATATCCAACTTGTATCATCCATCCATGTTACCAATATTCCACAACCCATATATTATTTACAAAAGTCTTAAATTTATTCCTATCCCTATTCCTATCTTGATATCCGTTATTGCCAAAGGCTTTTTGACTTTTTCAAATCACACCTAGATAAGTACCTATTATCTGAAGGGCGAGCGCTTTTAATAATAAAATGGGTCAACCCTCGATGCTTGACTGTTAATTCCAATCGATGGTACAGCTGTAAATATTGGAATAACTTAAATACAGTAAATAATATGTAAATATTTGACGACCGTTCTGGTGTAGTGGTGCGAGTAGTCGCCTTAACAGCAACGGGAGCGGGTTCGATTCCCGCTCGGGGCAGATATTTGTTCTTGTGCAAATATTTGTTTCCGGTCTGAGTGTATTTCCTCGTGGGTTTCCCCACAGTGCTTCGGAGAGCATGTAAAGCCTTCGGTCCCGGTTGTTATCATGGACACTAGGCAATGATATTTACTCATGATACAGATATTATACGCCAACCCACAGTGGAGCAGCGTGGTAGATTAAGCTTCAATCCTTCTTCTACATATATGGAGAAGAGGACGTCCCTCAACAGTGGGTTACTTACGGGCTGATGCAGTACAGTATAGGTATTTTTAGGTACTGGTATTTTTCAAATGATACTGGTTTTACTAATAAAGCTACACAACTGGTTTGTTGGGAAAAAAAATCCTTTTAGTATGTTGTTACTTAGCAGGGAAGAGGATATCAGGTACCAATCATAAACACCAATTGCTAATTCATGCGACGTTTCGATCCTTTATTGGACCTTATTTATATTTATCCTTTATTGGATCGAAACGTCGAATGAATTTGCAATTGGTGTTTTTGATTTGTACCTGATGTCCTCTTCCCTGCTAACTAACAACATATATAATAGTATGGACGCAATAACAAATAATCCTTTTAGTTATTACAGGTTATAAAACATAACGGAATGACATTAGCGGGCCGAGTAATAACTACGAAAGTTGGTATAGTCGTGGTTGTGATATATTTTTAAAAGAAAATACCACATGTTTTTAAAAAAGACATAGATTACCAGTGTAAGCTCAACCACGGAGCACAATGCGGTATACACGCGTCAGAATTTATTTTGTATCGTGCAGGTTTCCTCAGAATATCATTTTTCACAAACGAGATGTGAATTTTAAACACAAATGAAAGAAGTTGAAACGTTATATCCACTCGCAACTATTGTATATAGTGTTATCTATTGAGCAATAATGGAATAAATATAAATCATTGTTTCATACTTGTTCGACTTCAAGAAACTAACACTTTATTTATCGCAGATATACTAGTAATTATTATAACCATTACCTTAATCGTCTAGATATTTTTGTTAGTTGATATTTATAAGACAAAGCATATCTCAACTTAATTCCTTTGATTGTAATGTTGTATGTATTATGACTTACTTTTTTCGGTTCAAGTATGTTTGAATTTTCGTTATTTCTGTGTTCATCCTGCTTCAAAACGCTTATCACATTTACGACTATATTAATCTATCTTAGTTAAAAGTGGAGCCTTAGTCGATTTATGTATAGTTTTGTTCCGTTAGTTGTAAGCTATGTAATAAATATTGGATGTTTTCCGAATTAAAAAAAAAATATTAAAATAAATTTTTATATATATATCACGTAACAACAAATTTGAAAGTATAAATTGATAATATAATAAAATTATGAGTTCGTTTAACGAGTATGTGAGTTTGGAAACTAGTCAGAACTCAATAGAGTTATGTAGGAAAATATTAGATTTATTAAAAAAAATATTCTTATCTCATTAAGGTGTGAGTATAAACAGTGTCATTTTAAAAACACGTAAAACTAACGCTTATATTAGACTAATTTTATTTTATAATGGCTAGCGAGTTGTTTCTAAGTTCATTTATCAGGCAATTTAATTGTAGTCTAGTATATTACTATAAATTTTGAGGCTACTTCTCCTCAACACCGGTAATAGATTCATTTTTTCGCGAATTCGAAATTACAATTTAACAAGAAAAACCTACTAGCATTCTCCGGAAGCATGATTTTCAATGTAATTAATTTAATAACGAATACTTTTTTAATCCACTTGCAATTATTATACCTTTTGATATTTATTTTGAAAATTTCGTAAGCAGTTTTCTTGGGTTTGGACCATTTCACGATTAATTTGTTAAGTCGAAACACGTTAATTTAAGAATAGGAGTAACCTAGTAGATACAACATGTGAATAGCACACCAGATACACCGGACGTTCGTGGATTCACATCTGAATTAGCATCGCTGGATTTTCAAAAATTAATTTGACTTCATAATTAATTAACACACGTCAACGGAAAGAAAAAATCCTGAAAAACCTTCATGTTTCGAACATCGTGATCGTATCGTGACCATTAGGTTCTAATTATTTCTTTACATAGAAGTAGAGACTTACCCAACAGTAAGACATCTATAGGCTGTTAAAAAACATGTAATTCTAATAACTAATGTCATTGTTTTCTTTGCATGATTTAAATTTTCTACTATTTTAAAGTGGAAAATTTGTTGGTTTGCTTCTTAGTGTCTTGTTTTATTTAAAGTATAGAATCCAGATCAATCAATCCGGACAACCTTTGGGCATAAGAATAATTGATAATGATAAACGTATAAATATTATATTACACTATATGCATACAAATAAAATATTATTATATATACATTAAAATATGTAAAATAAACATTACGAACATAGTTGTAGTAAAAACACATCTATATATTATACACAAATACTACATACATACATATATTATGAAAAGATGATAAACATTATACAATAATGTGTCTGAGAAAAATAAAAATAAATTTCTTTATTTTTAAGAATATCTTCAAGTTTTGAATAGTGAATATCTACAATTTTGTTGTCAATATTTCAAAAAGACGAAGCTCCGGGACAAGGCTTGCTATTTCTTTACAGTCGCATATCTCTAGGATGATACAGCTTGACGTTTTCTTTTATCTCCCCTACACATAATAAACTCACAGCTGTTAGAACATAAAATTTTTATAGCACTGCCGATATATTCAAAGGAAACAACGGAGTGTGTGTTATTGGAGTATTTTCCCTTTTACGCACAGAGTTTTGTTTGATGGTCACTTTTTATTTTTGCAGGAAAACATATTTTAATGTTGAAAAAATATAAATATGAAAGTGAAGCTTCTACAAGCCACTGAGAATAAGTAAACATAGATTGTAACGGGCATTGTAGTGCAGGGAAATATAAGTCTGTAGTTACATTTGCATTGTTTACACTTCTAGGACCATTATAATTTTTTCACAGACGACTTTTAAGTCGATAGACTTTTATTGTATCAATATGAAGAGCTTTATTGATATTTTGAGATTTAATATTTTTAATATATATTTGTTAAACTAAATCTCATGGTGACACTAGCTGAATTGTTAAACATAGTCTTTTTGAACAATTGTTCTGAGTATTTTTGGTATTATACTTTTGACATTATTACTAAAAGCAGAAGCAAAAATGTTTGCATTATTCTTGCAAGTGTGACGACAACTGCCGAAGAAACTTTCTATGATTCGGTTTATTGACGACTTGATTGTACCATGTTCAGTAATTCGAAAGTTCTTCTGAGCTATGTTCGTTTCATATTATGTCTGATTGTGTATGGGTTTTTTTTGTTAAATTTTTATTTTTATTTTTTTTCATATTGAATCGCTTATATTCTTTATCCATTTTAAAAACAATTCATCCCTGTGAGTGCACAAGCTCTAATTATTTTTAATATATCCATTTGTTGTGATTACGTGTGATGTTTAGGTTTTATTTTCTATTCTATATTCAGACTTTTTATACATACGTACATACATATAATTACGCCTATTTCCCGTAGGTGTAGGCAGATACCACTACCACGAGAGACCCGAGTAACTCATTCTGTTGATCGGCCAGTGTCGCACCTATTCTCGCAGTATGTGTCTTGTGTGTACGATCGAGCGTAGATATGATCTATACAGGATTTAGTAAATTTAACATTACAAAGTTCAAAACTGGTATTTGCTGTAATCCCAAACTGCCGTTTTATAGAGTTTTGACTGACCCGTTGGCGCAGTTTGCAGTGACCCTGTTTTCTGCTCAAAGGGTTGTGGGTTCGATTCCCGCCCCGAGTCTGGGTGTAATATATGTTTATTTATATATATGTATTATTTATATGTATATTTATTTAAAAAAATGGATATCAGTCGGCTGTTACCTAAAACACAGGCATTAAGTTGCCTACCTTAGGAACAGACGACCTTGTGTGTGTGTTAAATATATTTGAAAAAAAAAAAAGGCAAATATTTATGTTAACGTCTCCTATTAAGTATAGTCAGTGTTTTTTGAAGATTTAGATAGTAGCTAGAAGTTCTGATGAAAAGAGTTGTACATTAAATTAAGAAGATGGTATATAGTACAAACTTTCATAGTAAAATTTAAGTATGTTATTATTTTACACATTATATTTACAATTTTGAAGAAGTGTGTACACTTATGTTTATTATTTACATAAATGATTATTCCATTACCGGATTTCCCCTTCTTGTCTTCTCGATGTGAATATTTGTTGACCATTTATTTGGTACTGTATTGTACTGTACTTTAACAGCCTGTAAACAACTCACTGCTCTCTTCTCCATATAGAAGAAGGGTTAGAGCTTAACCCACCACGATGCTCCATTGCGGGTTGGTAACGAACGTTATCAGGTGTCTTTGATAACAACCGGGGACGTGCTCTCCGAGGCACGGTGGGGAGACCCACAAGGACATACACCCAGACCGGAAACAAATATTTGTACTAATACAAATATCTGTCTCGAACGAGAATCGAACCCCCGACAACCCGGCGCACAGCGTCGAGGCGACTACAGTCACACCACTACACCAGAACGATCGTCAATACGGTCGTAATATACATTTATATTCATTTATGTATTATTTATATGTATCTATATTACAAGAAAAAAATGTATATCAGTCGGTTGTTACCTAAAACATAGGCATTGAGTTGCCTACATTAGGATTGATCGTGTGGGTATGTTAAACTAAAATTATGTATTGTGGGTTACGACAGGCTGATGAAGTTTCAAGGCTACCTTTTCTACTACTTTGCTATCCGTTCCTTTTTCTTCCGCTAAGTTTTTCTCGTTCTATCTTTTACAATCATTATGTTACTGTACCAAGAAGGATGTACTGAAATCCTGTTTCGGTGGTCCGGAAACATTCCCAACACAAAGAGAAAAGCTCAGACTACAACAAATGCGAGTATTTAACATGGAGATATTATAAATAGAGCAGGGGAGCCAGGCATCCAGCTGTCCCCCGCGTTTAGAAGAGAGAGGCGATCGCGGTACCGGTTGAATTACATACCAATATAATATTACTGTGCATATTAGAGTTATTTCTATGATTTGTTAATTAAAATTGAAGTAAATAATTGATGTTCACATTAAAAAAAATATATATTACGAGATTTGAATTCGAGACCGCAAGGCCAATGGGGTACCGCGATCTTCTCTCTCTTTCTAACCGTTGGTCGTTCCTGCTTACAGGCAGCCGTATGTCTCACCTACTCTATCTATAATATCTCTATGGTATTTAACTGTTAACTTGTAGTCCAACAGCCAGTTTCTTTGACTAGTATACCTACTCGTCGTCGTAAAAAAAGAAAGTATTTGCTGTCTCTTAGTAAAAAAACAATTTAAAAAGCTATAAAAATTATAATAGTTTATGAATTAAGCTATCATATCGGGACATGATAATCACTTATTATTAGATTCAATTACGTGCATTTAAAAAATACATGTTGGGTTAGATACACAGTACCTACACGAAAAATTGCCAACAGCATATTTATAACGAATAGACACAATTTGAAACCTTAACATTTTCAAGAATGTTTTCGGTTGTAATTGAACGTGTATTTTTAATATCCCAAGTAGACAACAATGGAATCTTTAATATGGGTTTCAAAACACATCCCCTACGGAAATGCTCGAGGGCCATCCAGTCCCATACAAGAGTGCCCGCTAAAACAACCCTTTTGTTTAGCTCGCCAACAATTGTAGCGTGAACTGAACACTCTATTAATGAAATGAGTGTTTCATTTATTTTTCTTTTGTAAAATATGTTTAACATACACACACGGTCTTCTGTTCCTAAGGTTACACAACTTACCGCCTGTGTTTTAGGCAACAGCCGACTGATATAGATATTTTGTTTCAATAATAGAAGTACATATAAATATCACATATATAAATAAATATATATTACACCCAGACACGGGGCAGGACCGACTTCACAACCCTGGAGCGAAAAACAGGTTCACTACCAACTGCACCAAAGGGCCAGTCAATTGTTAGTTTTTAACTTGTTAATAAAAACGTATTTAAGACTTTTTATATAAAATACTAAAGGTAAGTGTAACACTTGATTCATTTACAGTAGTTTTTATGTGTCAATTTAATAAATTCTACTTAAAACTTCCTACTAATATAGTAAATAAAAAACTAAAAACTGCTGGTTTTATACTGGTATTATTTAAAAATTTAACAAAACAAAAACCTACTTCAAGGCGTGATTTTACATTATGTGATTGTGTAAAGAATGCATATAGATGTAATTGCAGCAAACACGGCAGATTTGCTGTCATTTTATTCACGAGTTCACGTCAGCAAACTAGAAAGGGACCAAGGGATGCTCTACTAAACCAGCCTATACAGTTTTTTTTTTTGTTCATTTTACATCGACAATGAGAATAAAATGAAAACATCACATCATATCAACAACAGAAATTAAATACGCATTACTAAGGATAATTTAAAAACTACTCTTCAGATTTCGCTCAAATTTAAATGGGACTACTTTACAAGCATCAGCTTTCGAATATAAAAAGAATCATCAAAATCGATAAACCCAGTAAAAAGTTATGATGCAACACACATAAAAAAGGTGTGTGTGTACTTATGTACGCACGTAAGAAGTTATACTTATAATAAAACGATGCGCCGAGTTAATGGGTAGTGCACGCCATCTATAATTTTCACTTACAAGCTTGTAAAGTAACGTAATTGTTATAGAAGTTATTAGAAACTAGCAAAAGCTGGTGGTTATGGAAATCGATTTGAATATCTTACAATTTTATCTTAAATTTTTAACTTTATTTTATCAAAATATCGTTCAACTGATACAAACAACAAAGTAATTTAATAAAAATAACAGATTGGAAAAGAAACCAATTTCTGTATACCTATAACATTTAAAGTCAAGTTATCTATATCTTGTAACTAATATGATTCATAATAGGATGACAAACAAAAATGGCTAACTTAACTATTAATAAATAAACTTTGGACTTAGAAAATAGTTTATTTATTAATAAACTTAAACTTTGTTGTACACTACACTACTAAAACAAAATGAAACATTTTCAAGTATTTTATTTAAATAAATAAATAAATTATAATTTAAGTACCTACCTAAATATAAATCTGCAATGTATAAAAATGAATTAACTTAGACTCGTATAATGCTGCGCAGTGAAGTGAGTTAGCGCGATTGCGTGGCGTCTCCTGGCTAACTTCATGGTGTCGGTTTTTTTTTGTCACAGTGTGCGCGCGCATCTTAAAAAAATTACTCTCGTTATTTTTCCCTAACGCGCCAAAAGAAGTATAAATTCAAAAAACAGACGAATTGAGAACCTCTTACTCCTTTTTGAAGTCGGTTAAAAACTAGGGATATCGGTATGTTAGCCAAAGAATCAGAGGACACATAGACTACCATTTACTCCTATGTGCTTGTGAGTGACTCTATTAATTACGATATAATATATTTATTTTTATTTAGTTTTATATTAAAAGTAAATCTGGACTTTCATATTTTTGAAAACCTTTTTTTTTAGTCGGAAATATATTTTGAAAAAAAAAACATTGTAAAATTTGGCCTTTAACAGTGTCGCTTAAAAGGTACAAATTCTGGAAAGCTAACGCCGAGTTGCACGAAACAAACTTTAAATTTAAGTGTTTATTAAACTAATTTAATCACAAGAATCGTGATTATCTGTTGCATGAAACCTACATCTGATTAAGTTAACAAACAAATTTAGTTTAATTAAAGACCTATCTAAGGGATGATTAATTCCAACAGCTTTAAATTAATCATAAGATCAACTAATTTTAAGATTAATTGCAACTTAACTAACGGAAAGTTAGCGACGGTTTCGTGCAACTCGCCGTAAGACTTTTAAATGTATTATGCATTTAGCACTTAAGTATTTGCTGTAAATAAACTATTCTAAAGCAACAAAAATAATATTTTATGAAGCCTTATATGAAGCCTTATGTATCAAGCTATAACAAATTTAAAGAAATTTTTTTATTTATAATAATTATTTAAAGAAATGTTGCGATTAAAAGTCTAAACTGAGTCGTTATTTTAAGTTCTATAATTACAAAAAGCCCAGTGGTGTCTTTAATCATCGTTCCACCCAAGGCTTGAAGAAATATGGCTGTCCTTCCGCCGGAATATTTTGTGCCAAAAAATATTTTATAGATTAAGGAAATAGCTGTAATCTTGTACATGTTTCGAATTAATATCAATGGGAAATCCGTTCTCAAACAGTGGACCACGATTTTCGTTTCGTGACGACATCGATTAAGGATCTGAATTTGAAGTCAAATTAACACTTTATTTTTAGCCGAGTTCAAAAGAGGAAATAATTAAACGTATCTAAGTTGTAGGCATATATTTTAAAAAAGGAATCTCTTAAGACGACTTTAATGAGATTTAAGTTTGCTTAAAAATTCAAACGTGATAAAATTTCGAATACAATTGTGTGATGAATGTAATTTAAAATTTTGCTGACATTGTTAATTAATATATTAGTAAATAAGTAAATAAGTAAATAATGTATGTAATTATAATACGTACAGATCATAGAATACTCGGAAACAACTTCATTTAATATTTCACAGTTTACTCAATCTTTAAATCACTTGGGAAATCTGCGTTTCCTTCAAGCTTTGCCAAAATATGCAGATGTTTACATTTAGGCTTAGTATTGAAAGTGGGACAGTTATTAACGTATACAATTTATTAATTTTATAATGAAATATTAATCACGTTACTTGTATTCTGTGATTCCCAAATTAATAATTCGCAAAAAAATTGTCTTATCTCTCATCGAATTCCAACCCATTTCATAATATATAGAGCACTCACAGCTCCCTTACCGAGCACTTGGACGTTTAGAGTCTGATTCAGATTTCGATTATACATATACAAAAGATTTGTTATTAAAAACTAATAATATGACTATTTACTACTTATAGTCCTTGTAAAGATTTTTAGTACATTCATTTATTAAGTAAATTCATTTATTTACACTTTTCGAGTAGATATAAAATATCACCATAGTTTCGTTAAGATTACTCATAAACATCACAGTATTTATAAAAAATTTCATCCTGAAAATGAAAGAAAGTTCTGAAGATAGTCAAAAACAATCTTGAGGTAATCATATAGCCTTAAGCGATATCGTAATATAGTTATATTATCTATTACTCACCCCTGAACTGCTATTCGTTTATTAAAATTTAATATGAAGTTAGCAAGTCACGACATGTGTAAAACTTTGTGAAAGAATCAACACAAAGGATCAACGGGTTCAATAATTTACCAAACCGAAAACATACCACACTCATCTAAATATTTTAAGTTGCAAATATAAAAGTAATATGTTTCACTTAAAAACTTCAACGGATTCTTCAAGTTCAGGTCTTTGACAGTTTTAAAAGAAATTATCAAGTGTTCTTACGCACTGAATGCGGTAATATACGGTGCGGTGCAGGTAGATATTATCAACTGCGTATTTTGTTTGTATTTTTGCATTCCAAGTTCGCACTAGTGAACACCGTTGGATTTTTAACCACAGATTAAAAGCAACTAAATTACCAGTTTATTCGATTCAAGTCCTTGTAATTAACTTACGATATGGATTAGTAAAATTGGGATCGTAATAACCTAACGGAGATAGCAAGGCTGAGGGTACTGTTTAAGCGCATATAAAACGCGTTCAGTGTGATTTCACCTTATGTGGGTTAAGTTTTATTTTTTTCGTAAAATTTGAGGCTGCAAAGATTTTGATAAATGTACTGTTTACGTCGTTCTTAATTTAGGATTGAAGAAGGTTTTGACTCTTTCTGTGACTTTTCCTTTGTTTGTTACCTTTTTTTTAACCAATAATGGAACGTTCAAAAGTTTCGAATCTCCAGTCCCATAAAAAATGGGTCGACGACATCAAAGAAATAGCAGGAGAAGAATGGCATACATAACAAAACATAAATTTATGAACGCAAATGGTATCTCCATTAAGCCGAAACTGAGATTTTAGTCAAATAGACAATATTAATAATTTGCTTGATGAATTAAATTGAATACATACAATGATAGTTGATTCGGTATTTCGCTCGATCTATTCATATTACAGAAGATTTACTACGCATCTTCAAAAACGAGGGTGTGGTATTTTTTAGACAAACATAGACTTTTTTTCTTGCTGTCACAGACCCCCATCAAATAATGGTCTAATTGTCAAATATTATAAATTAAATTTAAAATACAAAATTCGACTAAACGATAAAGTAATATTATATTATTTAACATTATTAAAATTTCTCTATTGCTGGGATCTAGATTTAGTTTACATTTTAAAATGTATATTAATTAACAATAAATGTTTTAAAATTAAAAGTTTTTATTTAAAAAAATACAGGAATCAAATTTTTTTAAAATTTGACATTCTATATTGTAATTTATTAGATAATAGTATTATTTATTAAATTATTATCATTAATTGTGTAGACTTATTAACATCAGTTCAAAGTGATAGTCTCGATAAAATTAAGTGTAGCTCTCTATAGAGCTTCCTATTGTATTGTCTTGCGTTAAATTTAACTAACGACCATCTTTAGGAGATATTTGCAAGTTTGGAACAATTATGAAAGACATGCTTAAATTGATTTGTAAAAGTTAATTGAATTTATTGGATTTAATACAGATATACATAAACTACAGTGATTCGTACTCGACTACCTAATTTACACAATGCTTTGAATTAGTCATATTATGTATATTTATTATAAACTAATTTGAAAAAAAAACCAGTCTTCTATTTGTAGATTATATTTATAATATAAGAGCAATATATGCCTAAAAGATACTGATATATTCTCAATTGAAATAAGTTATCCGTAAAATAAAAATAAAAATATTCTTGTTTTTTTTTTTCTATTCTGTTTGATTTATTTATTAGATTTAACACAGTTTCGTGCCAATTTTCTTATATTAAAATCAAAACAAAACTATTACATAGGTTTATAGTATATAACGTAATAAGCTGACATAAAAATGAATCAGAAACCAGAAAACTCGCAATTACATACATAAATTTATAATATTGTTACACTATGGTCCATCAACTCTTATTCGATAAATCTTTATTTAACTAATTGATCGAGTGTACATAATATTACCTGCTACATAATTTTGAATTTATTTATGTCAAATTTATTTCTTCAAAATAATAATAACAGTATTCCAAAAATCCAAGTATTTAAATTTAAATATTACATTTTAATTTTGCGTATTAACGACGATAATTTAAAAATTATATTCAAAACTGATGAGATGATAATTATTATCAATATTTACTGATATAAATTTATTTATAAGTCGTTTTATTGATGGTTTTCTTCTCAAAACTGTACAGGATTATGTCTGCTAGGTCATACAATCATCTAGGCTGAAATAACTTCGAGAAAGAAATCGAAAGGAGGATTCAGGTACTTCGAGTAGTACGTCCTGCAGGTGTTGACATAAAGCGATGTAAGACTAGACTAGGTGTAGACTACCGTGTTAGTACACAAATGTAGAGTTACTCAACTTGATATGAAATGGGCTATGTTTGGAGTCTCTCTCAAGGATAAAATTGGGAATGAGATTATCCGCGATAGAACCAATATAACACAGCCTTAAAAACAGGTAGTTGAAATGGCAGTGGACTGATCAAGTATGCCGAAGGACTGATGGCTGCTGAACAGATGCGTTATAAAGAATGACTAGAGACCGCGTTTCGGCAACTGTAGCGTGGGGCGTCCTCCAACCCACTGCACCGACTGCGGATTGCGGATAACCGAGGTATTTAGCGCGAACTTGGCAAGATCTATGTCCAGAAGTGGACTGCGATAGGCTAAAGTTTAATTTGAAGTAAAATTAATTTTATAATTTCGTTTAGGAAATATGACTGGATTTGTAATAGTTGTATATTATATTGACGCTTTTTTTAAAAGAGTAACTGTTAAATTTTTTGCTGATTCTACTCCGCAAAATCTACATCCTAAATCAGTGGTAGCTTCATTTTTCCTTGTGATTTATTAGTTACAAATGTTATATTATACTACAATTATTAATGTCGAAACATCGAGCTCCACCAAATGAAAATAAAAAACATGGTAAATATCCCGATTTAAATAATTGTAGTTATAAAAATAACCATGTTAATTTAAAATCTTATGTTATATACTTTGTAAAATGATGAATAAAAAGTGCTTTTGAATCCTACTTGAATAAAAATATATTTGGTTTTAATCTTTGAAACTATGCAACGATGGTAAAAGTAATATTAAACCACTTTACCCAATAAATTAATTAAGATAAAAATTAAGATTTCTTGTTTACGATACTTTGCTTATTTTTAAAGTTAACATGAAAATTTGGAATTATAATGACGTAAGAATTTTACTAAGTTTATTATTTTATATACATAATTATATTTACAAGATTTGTTTACTAAAAATAGCTGAGAGAGGAAACGTCCTTTACTTATAAACTTATAGCAATATTAACTCACGTCAAATGATGTTATGTTGACGTAAGTGATACCACAGTATTTCTAAGAATAACGCTAGATTAAAAGCTTCGGTGGAATTCCAATTTGTCATCTCTTACGATGAGACTCGGTTCCACGCCATACGCAATAAGGGAAGTAAAACAACTAACCGATGTCGATACATTATTATTATATTTTTGATATTTTTTTATTGTTATATTACACTGTTGATATTGATGTAACACATTTGTTTTACAAAAAATATTTTTTATTGCTAGTTTTAGAGTTCTCAAAAGAGATTTTTATAAAATATAGATATATACAATTTTATGACAACATAGTATTTAAATGAATATTATTCTTATCCTTGATGTACAAATATTTCGACTTTTGATTCAAATATGATTCTGATATTTTTTATCGTTTCCTTCTTCCTCATTATCGTAGAGTATTAGAAAATTAAATATTTTCTTATATAAACCGATTACGAAACGAAACTCTTATTAATCTGCTAACTCCTTAAACAATTACGATTAAATTTACTTCTCAGCTTTATTACTATTATTATTATTATAGCAAAAGTAAAAAAATAAGTAAGATTATAGAAAAATATAAAAGTCGATAAGGAATTATGGTAATCTTCCAAAAACCATTTCCTGAGAAAAAAAGAACTTAAGCGTTTCACTTTTATATTCTCACAGAAGCTTTATAGATTACTTTAAGATTTTTTTTTGTCTTCTTTCAAAGAAAAATATTAAAAACTCACTTTAAGTTGTACATTTTTAAAAAGTAAATCATGAATAAATATAAATAAATAAATGCTATAAACTAGCGGCCCGCCCCGGCTTCGCACGGGTATTTAACTAAAATTTTAAAAATTATAAATTTATATTTTTTATCGCCTACATGCGCCGCGCCATCTATCGTATAATGGTAGAATATCGTTTTTATATTTAGTGACATTTAACATAATAGTACCTATATTAATTGAAAATGATGTTTATCTAAAATATTAAAACGATTTCTATTCCTATCCGACATATTTAGTAAACTTTTAAGTTTAACAAAATAATAACTCAAAAATAAGTTTTGTGAGTTTTTAAGGTTCGTTAGATCAGATGGCGTCTATGTCGTGGCGTATTTCTATATTCTTAAATATTTATTTTTAAATTTAATTACAATGAAACAAAAACTAAATTATACTGTGAGTTATTTATAATTTTTATGTATTAAAGTTATTTACATTGGTTTTGTACTTTTTACGTGATACGTGCACGAACAAAAAATGATAAGAGATGGCGCTGATTGAAATTAAATCGCGCTATTAAAATTTATTCTTGATGATGTATAGTGTATTAATAAAACGGGGGTTTTAACAGATTTATTATTTGTATAGATATAAATAAATATTGACCAACAATCACACCACGTTAACCTAGCCCTGTGCTAAGTTCGTAAGAACTTGTGTTACAGGTACTAGGAACGGAAATAAATTTAAGAAATTTATATAAATACGAGTACATATTATTATATACATAAATACACATCCATGACCCGGTGCAGACATCTATATTCGTCATACAAATTATCTGCACCTGGCGGTATTCAAACCCGCGACCGCTGCGTAAAGTGTCCAGTTGCCTGACCACTCGACCAGCCGGCCGTCGAAACCTTTGAATGAATACTAACGAATACTTTGTAATCACAAAAAAAAAATTAGTTGATAAAATATAAACTATATTAAATAATGAGACAAAGTATACGCTATAGATGTACCTATCAAGTATAGGTACATCTATATATACTTTTTCACGATTTTCATCCCTTTCATTAGCCCCTCAGGTAAAGTACGTAGGCATAGGCATTAAGATGAGCCATACATTAAAAACTTTCTGTACCTTCCAGGTTTTTTGAGTTATTTGAACCTAATACTAACGAATATGATATCTGTAATTTTTGAACTGTCAAATAAAGGTACCTCATAATATTTAATGGATAATACGCAAAATAATTTCTTTGAAACATGAATAGAATAAATAAAATAGACGGCATTATTGAATTATAACAGAGTAGACATTTTGACCTTCATCACTTATTCTAAAGGAACCGTGCCAAATTTGTGGATAAAAAGTGTCTTGTATCCTAGATCGTAGTATGCACTTGTTCATTTATTAATCTCTTTTTTATAAATTGTTACAGCTAAGTATTTAAATCAAATCAAATCAAAATCAGTGTATTTCCACACAATATTTCTTAGCCTAACATTATATAACATTTTACATTTATTTCTATGGCAATGGTAGGTGACTCAGCTTGTGTGCTAACGCAGGACCGTGGGTCCCGTGCAGCGCTGATTTTCTGCCTTTCCCTCCTCCCTGAGCTGTTATGAGGGAGTTAAGCCAGTTGATCCCCCGATCACCATCTGACATAAATAAATTAAACTAGACCAAAAGAAGTAAGTACCAAACAAAATTAATTTAACTTAAATAAAATTAGTGTTAATCTAATTTAACCTAACTTTTGCTTTTTTGTATGTATGTGTGATGTGGTGTGTGTGTGTGAGTGTGTGTGTGAGTGCGTGGGTGCGCGTGTGTGTGTGTGTGTGTGTGAGTGTGTGTGTGTGTGTGAGTGTGTGTGTGTGTGTGTCTGTCTCTCTCTCTCTCTCTCTCTCTGTGTGTGTGTGTGTGTGTGTGTGTGTGTGTGTGTGTGTGTGTGTGTGTGTGTGTGTGTATCGGTGTGAGTGCGTGAGTGTGCGAGTGAGCGAGTGTGCGGTTGTGCGAGTGTGCGAGTGTGCGAGTGTGCGAGTGGGTGTGTGTGTGCGTGTGCGAGTTTGTGAGTGGGTGTGAAATAAAGTAGTAATAAATAAATGGTTGTAACTCCTCTTTTCTAACTATATATAATTGTAGATACAAATTTACCCATTTACATTAACAACCATTAAAGCTTTAAGCTAAATTCAAATTTAATGATTTTCAGTTTGTTTTTGTAATATCCTTATTTTTGAGTAAAAATCTGAAATTCACTAATTTTAATACAAGTTTCTCAAATTCTTCTGAAATTTGAAGCTTAAGATATAAGAGGATATCTTCCACTTGATGTGACGAATATTAATTTCATTAAAGTAACTAAACTAACTAACTCATCTGGCTCAGTGACCCGAAGTGAGTCTTGGCCTCCGAAACAAGATTCCTCCACTTCGCACGATCTTGCGCTTTTTTCGCGCGGCTTTGATCTCATGCAAGTCTGCTGCAGCCACGTCCCTCCAGCGGTATCTGGGGCGACCCACCGGTCTACGTCCAGTTGGTCGACCCAGATAAGCTCTCTTGACTGCTCGATCCTCCCCCTTGCATTCGACATGTCCGAGCCACCGCAACCGATGGGATTGGGTACCAACGATGTTTGGCTCAGACACCAGGTCTGCAATTTCGGCATTGGTTTTCATTCGCCAGCTGCCATCTTGTTATTTAGTAGGTCCTAGGATCTTACGGTAAATTTTCCTTTCCTTAACCAGGAGCCTATTCTCCTCTCTTATCGTAAGCGTCCAAGCCTCACAACCGTACATCAGGATTGGACGAATGATGGTTTTGTAGATTGTGATTTTTGTATTCCTACTTAGAAGCTTGGACACTAAGACCTTGTGCAGGGCTGCACTGTACCTCAAGGTATTTTGTATACGGATCTGTATTTCTTCGTCACGTGTATTCATATCGGTTACAGTGCAGCCAAGATATTTAAATTTGGTCACTCCCTTGTACGTGGTACTTCCAACATGGAGGTCTTGTCTTGCTTCGCGAGTATTCCTATATCGCTTCATGTGGAAGTACTCGGTCTTGTCATGGTTGATCATGAGACCGACCTTTTTTGCTTGCTCTTCGAGTATCATAGCAGCTACAGCAACATCATTACTGTGTTCCTCCAACAGGGCCAAATCGTCAGCGTAGCCTATCACCATATGCCTTCCATTCAGGTCGAGCCCTAGATCGAGTGCCATCATTAAAATGCCATCATTAAATTAAGGCGATTATAAATATAATTTACTGAATAGCAAATACGTTTCACTTAATTTAGTTTCAATGCCCATAGAAATTGAGCCATTATTGAAATAAACAGCTAACTGGAGTTCAACGTGAAGTTAAACGATTCAACGAGGCAATGAAAGTTTTAAATGTTAAATCTAAAGCCTATATATGGCTTTTGAAAACTTTGTTTATAACGACATGAGAACGTAATTTTAAATTTGGTATAATTGGCAGTGCCCTGCTTTCTGTTTTAGGGTTCTGTGTTCGATTCCTGACTCGAGTCTGGCTGTAATATCTATTTATTTATATATGAATTATTTATATGTATATTTAGTACAATATATATATATATATATATATATATATATATATATATATATATATATATATATATATATATATATATATATATATATATATATATATATATATATATATATATATATATATATATCAGTCGGCTGTTACTTGAAACACTGACATTAAGTTGCCTACATTAGGAACAGACGACCGTGTGTGTATGTTTAACATGTTTATTTATTTATATAAAACGAGATATTTACCATGTTTATCGTTATTCATTTTGAGTATCTGATATTTTGATACTATTAGAATCACCATGGTATTTACGAAGGTATCATAAAAGTTATAAATTTCATATTTTTTCGGTAAATGAAAAGTTTCACCGTTTCGATTAACTGGTTGAATTGAGCGAATAATCTTTCCAAAAAATTTTTGAAACAGAACTGCACGTAATGGTAATAAATAAAACTTAGAATATTAATCATTATAAACAAATAATTTTTCAGGAGAAGAGATGACTTGTGACAACGAATAAAAATGTATTTGTTACGTTACAATGTAACGGTTACATTGAATATTTTTAATTATTTGCTGTTTATATCTTACGAGAAAGAAAATGTTTTGATTTTCCACCTGTAAATGAATAGTCTTTGATTACTTTCATCCGTTCAACTATAAATGATGCAAAATTAATTGAGACGGTAATAACCGAGAGATAAACATTTACTTGGATATATCTCCAGAAAAACAAATAATTTTTAAATAAATTCTCATAAATTTTGCTATTCTGTTTCTAAAAATATTAAACAGCCGTGCGGATAGAAATACAAGAAAACATTATTTCTGAATCGCTAAGCAAATCATTCACAGCAATATTCATTAGTAATTCTAACTAATTTTGATACAAAATGTGCGGCAGATTGTTCAAATCAGACAAGAATTTAAGCGAAGACTTTAGATTTTAAGTCACTTTCTTTACATTTAAAATTTTGTCTTTTAACTTAATTACTTAATTTTTAAAGTGATAGCAGCATAGCAGCTGCAGACGTATTATTTATTTAGATATTTTAATGTTGATTTTCAAGGGGGTAATAAAATGTAAACACACACACACACACACATTTTTTTCATTAATAAAAATATTTTCTTCTTATTTTATCTTATAAGTAATATTACCATTTTTCATTTTCTGTTTTATTAACTTGGCATGTAGGTGGAAAACTTTTTTCTTTAACTAAGTGTCTTAACAATATAATTAAGATATTTTTGTAATTTGTCTTTTCTCAATATACAAATTTAGTCATAGCTATCATTTACGTGGACAAATATAAAAATAGTATAAATATAGATTAAACAACTAATATCGGATAATTACGAATCATGGTTTTTGTTGTATTAACGTTTTATGTATTAAAATGAATGCCTGGCTAATTGAGGGAGCTTACTATTATATTACATATCTATTGACGATATTATAATTTTTCGGTTGTTACTATCTGTGTATATTCGCTACTTATTTAGATTCCAAAAATATATTAAATGTACTCACTACGTGGGAGTATGTGTGGTTAAGGAGCTGTGTACATGAGCATTAACTTTGATATAATCTTTATTTAAAACTATTAATAAAGTTAAAAAATACAGCAGATGGCCATTTTAGTATTTAAGACAAGAGTCAAAACGGAAATTTAATTATTTGCGGAAAAGTTTTAAGAGTGATACATGCAATAGAAAGTAATAGTTGTGTGGGTGTGAACGAATCGATGTACGTTTGAACATGTTTTGTTTTTCTTGAATTATTTTTTCGGAGAAAATATAATATTTATTCGCATGTTTGTTCTTTATATATATTTAATTTCAAACGGACGGATGATTGTAATTGAGCTTCATAATTGTATTAGATTTTTTTCTCTTATACATTTTTCTGTACCGTATATCATCCGTAATAAATAAATAAATAAAAATAATTGTTATGAAAGAACTAAGCAGTGTAAAATTTTTTATGTTAAATGTTGAACAATTTTGAAAACTTTTCATTATTTGATCGTCCTTTTGTGCAGAAACCATGGATTTGGAAATATTAAGCAAATAATTGTTCTTCATACTTTTGACGACCGTTCTGGTGTAATGGTGTTAGTAATTACTTCAACACGGCGTAGAAAGATCCACAAGGATATACAACCTTTTTTTGTGTCGCAGGGGAATCCATTTACCTAGGGATTATATCCAGGATGCCCAGGTAGGCAGTCCTAGACCTATGTCGGACTCGGCAATTTGGGAGCGGCAATTGGACTCGGCAATTATCAAACCCATACGTGTGGGGTATCTATGAATAGGTATTTAAAAAATATGATATTGAGGTTTCTAATATCATTTTTTTCTAAACTGAATAGTTTGCGCGAGAGACACTTCCAAAGTGGTAAAATGTGTCCCCCCTTGTAACTTCTAAAATAAGAGAATGATAAAACTAAAAAAAAATATATGACATTACTGTGCAAACATCCACTGAAAATTGGTTTGAACGAGATCTAGTAAGTAGTTTTTTTTTATTATAAATAAAATATTCAATGTACAGTTTTGACTTTCTTACCATTTTATTATATGTATATGTAGATATACCGATATGTAGATGTACCTTAGATACATCTCACTTCTGACGTAACAAATGAAAATAAGTTATGACGTCACAAACGAAACTAAATTAAATTTCGATATAATATATAAGAACTACGAGTATACAACGGACAATGGAAAAATTGAATTATAAATGAGAAAATCCATGAAAGAATTACTGAAGCTACGAATCAATAGATCAAATCGTAGTGAAGCTAAAGGGCCACGGAAAGGGGCGCATATTTCGGAGGTCGCTTTAGAAACAATGATGGAACGGCATCTCCGAACCGGAAAACATAGTTTAGGCAAATTATTTACCATGTGAATAAATTATTTCTAAATATTTGTAGATAATCACCTGTTTACGGCGACGCAAGACTGAAGTGTTTGTAAATAAATAGAAGAGACCAATATACAGCAGTGGACGTATAATAATTGACCACAACGAGGATATTTTTTAAAGGGCATAGCCGATATTAGCAGCGAACTTAAAAAATTCAATATTTCGAAAAATATTGCGAAAAATCCTTTTGAGGGGACTCTTAGATAGTCAAATGAAATGTCCGTGTCAAATTTCATGATGAAATTTGGTATCCACTTTTCGGAAGTTTATCCTTAATTCCAAATAACACGAAACGTGGAAAGTAGAGAAACCTTTTAAGGTACTTTATAGTGATGATACGGATAGCAATCAGGAACGAATTCGAGGGCTACAGTTGTTTTATTATAAATAATTTAAACACTTACCCTTCTGTTTTAAATGATAAAGTATTTTCAATTTTTACTTCATATCCGTACAATAGTACGTATAATAATTATAAAAGCGAAAGTTAATTTTTGTTTATTTAACTTGGTAACAAATAATCAATTTTTTTTTTCAGTCTTTAAAGCGGTACGGTTGCAAACGAAAGCCATCCTGTGGCGCCCCACTATGATGATGAGGGCACCGCTGGGTTTCAGTTTGGGTATTCTGGCACGCTCTGCAGCCAGCGAGTTCCACATATGCGCCGCTTATGCGGCGGAATGCGTAAACGCACTTCCCAGCGACAAAAAGGCTTTAAACTTTAAAGCGGTAAAATACAATATTTGAGTAAAATAAATAATAATACATTGTAAAATTTTATACAAAATTATTGATATATACCTAGCATTATTCAATAATTAATACAGTAATTTTATTTCAAAGATTAATAACCAACTATCATAGCAAGGAGTAATTAATTATAGGCTCAATACATACACTAATGTCATAGTTGTTAAAAGTTTAAAAGGTTAGAAATGGAATGGCATAGAATATCTTTATCCACAATTTTTTTTAAAGTTAAATTAGTCCCACTTAACAACAAATCCCATAAACAAAGTATTATTAAAATCAAACACAAATCAAAAACAGACTGAATACCGGCTTTTTAGTAACAATTTCATTAGCAGCAACATTTAAACGTTCATGTTACGAAAAATAATTCTCCAAATAATGAAGTCATTACTGGCACGATACCTATATTAAATGTTTACAGATGTTAAGAATTGCGTAAAAGAGAATCAACGATATTTTTCATTATTTAAAATGGGATTTCGCTGACTTATCTCAATAATAAAACAATCTCGACAAATTATAATTATATAAACACCAAATTCTTCAATTATAATTATTGTAATTATAAGACTATGAACGGCTCTCCACTAATTATTTTCAACTTCGTTCTTACGTATTTCAAACGAATAATTTTCAAAATAATGAAGCTATTACTGGCTTTATTACATCAATAGCTGTTAATAATTGAATTAAAAAACACATCAAAGAAGTTTTGATCGGTTGAAAACGGAATCGCCCGGGCGAAGGTGGCGCCGCCGGCATTTTCTCCCGCAGTCTTGCGTTTGCCCTAAACCGGTTTGCCCGTACAGTGAGCGTGTTTCAATTTTCACGCGCTTGTGAAAGTGACTTGTGTGTGTGCTTGTGTTGTGCTTTTCGAATTTGGAATATTACGCAGTAAGTTTGTGTCTTTTGGATTTAATTTTTTTAGCTTGTATTTTTATTCGAATAATAAATGTTGACATTATTGCAAAAAATGAAATTATTTAAGAAAAAATACCCAGTAAAAATTTATCCCGCAAAAAAGTCGCAAATAATTTAAAAATTGGTCTATTTTTAAATGTTTTTTTTTCTACAAATATATTTACTACGAAAAAGTATTTATTTGATAGCAATATTTTGTCATAAATGTGACTTTTCATTTTAACCAAAGATATTAATTTGTTTATTTGATAGGGTTTTCTTATTAGTACCACTATTCTTCTTTCTTCTGGATTATTCTGTGTAGTTCTTAATTCTGAGATTTAAGGAAAATTCGAAACGTACCACACATATTTATTTTAATATTAAAGATAGTTTCGTGTTAGTATAACTATTAGTTTTTTATTTAATTAAAACACTGTAATAAAAAATAAAAATAAAAATACGTTGCTAGTTTATAATAGGTAGTTAAAATTTGATGTTATTTTGAATATATATGATTATTCTTGATTAATTATATTAAGTAAGAATGAACGCATAGAATAATTTTATAAATAATTTAGGCGAAAAAAAAAACAGGTTACATATTTTAAAAATAATATGATGTCTTAACAAAATTCTTAAACTTTTTAAACGAATAAATTTATAAGAGGATTTAGTTTTTTTTTTTTAATATTTACTTAATGTATGTAATTGTATTGCTGTATAGTTCAATCTGTTACCACTACTCTTACTATGTGTTTATAATAATGATGGTGTAAATATAAATTCATATTAATTATACCGTATATCGCAATGTTAATTTTACACAAGAAATGTATGTATTATTTTTATTACATTATTTTTTGTCTGTTGCTTCCATTCCTTTTATATGAAAAAAACACATAGCCGTAAAACTGTACCTCTACATAATATTTATTTAATGTGATTTAAATATAGGAACAATCGTTTTTAACTAGAAATTTAAATATTTAATTATTTATTAAAAGTTTTTTTATCGATTCGCACCTGAAGAGTAGGTAAGCCTTTGCATATTTAATTAACGTGTTAAAAGAAAGTTTGTGATATTGGGTGTATATATGTTTACTATTTTTATTTATATATAATTAGTAAACTACCACTATATTAACTACCTTAACCCCAACTATATTAACTACCAAGATTCTAAGTTTTGAATGAAAACATTCTTCATGAGAGTTGAACACCTAGATTGAAATATACTACTGGTAGTTATAAAAACATACTCATACTCCACATAGCTGTACTTACTAGATGTGTTGTGAAACTATTTTTTGTACAACGACAGACATAACCGGAAACACCAAGACACAGAGACACGCGAGACACAGCATATGATTATGCTAAGTATATGGTATGTTTATATATAATTTTTTTTTTTTAAGAATGAAAACGAGTACATAGCACGATATAGGTTTTTTTTTGTCGATATTTCGGACCAGTTATATGATTCGTGACCACGACGAGACATATCGACAAAAATCGTCAAAAAAAAAAAACATTTTTGGTCTGAAAACCGCGAATTCCTAAGCCTTAAAAGGTTAATACCTATGGTGTGTTGTGTCGTAAATTTACCTATACCTAATCTATAAATAGTTATGCTAAAAGTAATAACAAAGCAAGGAATAATATAAAATACATGGGTAAAACAGCAAGGGAAGTCGTATCATTCTATTAATGACAATGCGTATATGGTTACCAATTATAGTAGCTTATAACATGCTATGTCAATTATAATTAATACATTTATATACTTTAGTATCACGATAGTATTATTTTACAATTTGAATAAATATCTATTAATTTATTTTTTAACTAACTATTGGTAACAATACGAATGAATGAAAATTCATTCGTTTATTCGTTCATTTTTTTTTTTAATTATTTTACATAAAACTATGACAGTACTTACAGTCTTGTATTACGAGTACAATATGTAAAGTTGCGTGTTTTATTCGTTTTACAATTAAATTGATATATTTGGATTTCATATCCGCCAATCTGTGGAACAGCGTACCAAATTATTCTCCTATACGCTACAAGCAGCCTGGTATTAAACAAAATCTTATATATAGTATATAATTGATGTAATTTTGCCGTTGATGCATTTTCGCCCTTAATGGAAGTTCATTGATGTCTCTAATAGAATTCCCGGGAACGAGTTTGAAAGAACTTTTTAACAGCCTTACACTGACTTACTACATCGCTCGTCTTTAAATATAAAATTATAACTGAATGGATTATATCATACTTATAGTTACTTTGTCTATTTTAATACATCTAATCTTAATATAACTTTAAAATGTTTTGTATCTTAAGGTAGATTTTGAAATGAAGTCGTTCAATCAAATAAAAGAAATAATAACGGGATAAGTGCTAGTCCGACTCCATCATGAATGGATCTGTTCCACTGTAACGCTTAACAATATTTGTTAAAATCAAGCTAAATAAACTTCGAATTATGTTTTATAGCGGCAATAAATAAGGTCACTCAATAAGTTTTGAGATGCTCGTAATTTAAAAATGGAACGCATCTTCTGTATTATATATATTTTAAAAAGCAAATTAAAAGAAAAGACCGTAAGTATCATTTAGTTTCGGATCAAGACTGGCAAAAGTGTTTTAATAGTTAGTTTAGGCGAATGGAACTTTGCAAAGAGCATGAAGGAGAATATTTCGAAAAAATGTAAAATAAATATTGTTAATATATTGTATAGTTTTTTCTTGCCTCAAAAATTATCGAGTTATCTACGTGTTATGTAAAAATATCCATTTTATTTTACGGTTCTAGATATTTTTTTATAAAATAGCGGCTACATTTGGCCCTAAGTCAGATGAACGGAAGGTCAGCCATTTTAGTAATAGACAATACCGTCGAAGCCTATTGGTTACAATACTAAAGAAAATCTTAATTTAGCAAAGAGTTTTTAAGCGTATACATTTCGATATTTAAACAAATGTAAAGTGAAAAGTTTGTTTATTTGATTGTTCTAAAATTATCTATGTCTAAGTCTAAGTCTATTAAAATAATGACGGGTTCTACTAGACTATTTAAAGAATAAAATTATGACGGTTATAGGTTATAAAACCTGACACTATGACAATGAACTGAATCCGAAGAAATAAAAGTTAAATAAGTAAAGAAAATTAGCAAATTTACGCTTAAAATCACATACATGAGAACGAAATCTTAATTTCAATTAAGTATGAAATATCACCGAAAATACGTTAAAATAAAAAGAACTTTTTTAATATGGTACAAAGTTTTTTAATTATCGGATTAAGGAGATCAGACTTATTGGAAGATGAGGTCTGTGGTTTTGAGCAGACAAGAAATTTTCATACAACTCAATATTTCGAGGAATATAATAAAATTACATCGAAATTACGAGTTAATTATAATATACTCGTACTTAAGAAAATAAACTTGATACACATATTATTTTCTATATTTCTCCGCATTTAAACAAGGTATCTTGATTAAATTTTTCCTGTAGACGTTTCATAATTATGTTATGTATTGCCGAGTTAATTTTCCCCGAATTCAAAATTTATAGAGATTAGAGATTGTAGAGGTTCACGAATAGACTTATTTTTTTTAATTTCTTTTTTTATGTGTATGTTATTCGGTATATTTAATTATGCATTGATCAATTTTAATAATTTTTTTTAATGATGATACATATAGTAATATATGTCTGTTTTTGTTTTTTACCCTAGGATAATCTGGTGGGACAAAAAAAAACTAAAACAGTTTTTTTTTTAATTTCGTTGCTTCGACAGATCTATGTCCGTTAAGTGTTCGTTAATGATAACGTTACAATATGTCTATGGATTATTATTATTTATCTTTAATAAAATTATACTAATATTATAAATGCGAAAATAAGTTTCTTTGTTACCCTTTCACGCGAAAACTACTTAACTGATCATCATGAAACTTTGTACACATATTCTTGGAGGCATTAGAACAGTGTTTCCTAACCTTTTTTAGGCCAGGCCCCACCTTAACATTTCTAAATTTTATATGCTCCCATGCATAATTTTTAACCTTTAAAATTGTTTTGTTCCCTTAAGAAATATAAATGATAAGTTTTAGGAAGAAATCACTATGAAATTGTTATCAAAACATCGTAAGTAAAATTTCAAAACATATTATGAAAAAAAAAAACTGAAATTTATAGACGAAAGCTGTCAAAAAGATAATAAACGGTTGGACAAGGTATAGCATTGCATTTAAATAATCCAAAGCGAAAGGATTAAAGTCGTGTCGAGTCCATTTTTAAATTGCCCCCCTTAACTATCAGATTGCCCCCCAGTGGGGCGTGGGCTCCACGTTGGGAAACACTGCATTAGAAGTAACATAGGATAATTTTTTTTTGGTTGCGATAACCGACATCCACGCGGGCGAATCCGCAGGCAGAAGCTAGTAGCTAATAATCTTCAAATTACTTAACATTTCGATTAGGGCAGCGAATTGGAAGATCTGAGCTAATTCAGAAAATTGTCTTAACATATAATTTTAATTATATGTTAGTTATAATATAATGTTAATGATATATTTTATCATAAGATATAAATTATATCTAATATATGTCCGTTAAACATTCGTTCATGATCACGTTACATGTCTATGGATGTATCTTTAATAAAATAGTTAATATACGGCGAGTTGCACGAAACCGTCGCTAACTTTCCGTTAGTTAAGTTACAATTAATCTTAAAATTAGTTGATCTTATGATGAATTTAAAACTGTTGGAATTAATCATCCGTTAGATAGGTCTTTAATTAAACTAATTTTTTTTGTTAACTTAATCAGATGTAGGTTTCATGCAACAGATAATCACGATTCTTGTGATTAAATTAGTTTAATAAACACTTAAATTTAAAATTTGTTTCGTGCAACTCGGCGTAAGGCAGCGAAGTGTAAGATCTGAAAGCAGTTCTCGTAGTTCAGAAAATTATTTTAAGATATAATTTTAAGCAGCGAATAACTTGTTTGATCGTTGATTACTTAATTAAATTATCATGTTAAAATACATAGGTAATTTTATTAAAGCAAAGTTTGTACAAGAAAATTTTATATAATTAATTTATGTGTATTTTACTCGAGAATTTAAGGAGTGTAATTATTTTTTCTTGTTTAAGTTTCTGATAAAATAATTAGAATTATGTTCTGATTTAATGTCTTCTATACAATAGTACAAACATTGTTTCTTTCTAGTATACAACTTTCCAGCGGTTTCGTCTCTGTTGATTTGTGACTATTATTCTCCTTTATTGTATCAGTCTGTAAACCACCCACCACTGAGCGAAGATCTCTTCTCCATGCAGAAGAATGGTTGGAGCATAATCCGCCAAGCTGCTCAACTGCGGGTTGGCGGATAATTTCCTTATAATTGGTAACGGGTGTCTATGATAACAATCGGGACCGACGGCTTTACGTGCTCTCCGAGGCACGGTGGGGAGACCCACAAGGACGTATACCCAGACCGGAAACAAACGTACAAATACAAATATCTATCCGGAGCGGGAATCAAACCCGCGACCGCCCCGGCGCGCGTCGTTGAGGCAACTACTCGCACCACTACACCAGAACGGTCGTCAACTCTCCTGATATGTGTTATATTGTGCTTTATACCACACGGTCCTTCTAAATGAATTAGCTATCTAATGATGAAATAATTAATAAAATCGGTACAGTAGTTTCAGAATGTAGAAACAAATATTTTTCATTTATATTATTATAACTTATGTTAATGTGAACAATTTTCGGGTCGTTGTAGTGGTATGAGTAGTCGCCTTGATACCGGCGGTCTTGGGTTCGATTACCGCTCAGGGCAGATGTATGTATTTGTGTATATATATGTTTCCGGTCTGGGTGTATGTAATTGTCAATCTCCCCAACATACCTCAGAGAGCACGTAAAGCGATAGCGATCGCTACACATGGTAAAGAAAAAAAAATTATCTGCCAACTCATAGTGGAGCAGCGTGGTTGATTAGGCTCCAACACTTCATCTATATTTAAAAAAAAATCAAAAGCATCGTACGAGTACTATTTGGAAGTCGCATTTAGATATTTATACTAAAACAATTGGGTGTTTATTTGAACGCCTTAATATTGGAACCTTTATTGCTAATTAGAAAAAAATATTTTTGTGTTAGACAACTTGTTTATTGAGAACGTTAATGGCATAGTTCAGTGGCGTAAAAAACAAATAAAATAAATATCGAACTCAATGCGTGTGAAACTACATATCGAACACTTATAAATAACCGTTTAAATTTGTTGATTTCTACTTTTACTAATAAAATGAACTAACTTAGCTCAAAGAATAGGTACAATCTGGCCGCCATGCGAAACAGAGCAAAATGACCGATTTAATGGAGCACCGAGAAGACAGAATGCCTCCTACAACTTAAGAGTCTCAAAACTTTGACAGCGATGTCCCACAAAAATGTTTTTTTGACTTATTTCGGTTTATTGATAAGCATGCGATTTGACTATTGATATTGACTTCAGTTCAGAAAGTGGACTGAAGGAAAACAGAACAAGAGTTGAACTTTATACCGTCGTACCGTTTTGGATTGATGGATAATTTATACAACAAGAGTAAAAATCGATGTGAATCGTTTACTACTGAAACCGAATTTACATTTTATTTGTAGTAAGACACACAAGCTCAAATAGACTAACAAATACAAATATTTGATCCCAACAGGAATTGAATACACGATTATCGGCATGAATGAAACTGTTATCACTACTTTATGTGACCTTATGTGAGCACTTCATAAAATTTTATTACTGAAGGAGTATTTACTTAAATTTTTGCTCTTCTTATAATATACTTATTTCATCCTTATGCTATAAATTAAACATCTTTATGAGCTAGCTGATATGCGCCCGTTTCGTCTAATCTTACCCAAGGGAGTCTTAGGTCATGACAATGTAAACGACGCAAGCGAGGGCGTTTAATATTATTTATTAAAGACATTACGTGTTGTAAAATTAGTTTTAATGTATTATGATGTGCTAACAAAACAATTATTTGTTAGAATTTCGTTAGTGTTTATTTATTAAGATTACCAACAAAGCACATAATAATACGATTTGAAACTATAAGGTAGCCAGCTTGTGAACATTCCATTGCTGAGCTAAGACTGAGCTCTATATAGAGGAGGATTGGAAAAGCTTTATCCACCACGCTTCTCAATTGCAATTTTGTCGATAATTTACTTACCAGACCAACGATCTGTTCCGACGGTTGCATGTTCTCCGAGACTCGGTGGGAAGACTTTACACATGACATACGGCCAGATCAGAAAAAAATATATTTGTATAAATACAAATATTAGCCCCGAGCTGGAATCGAACTTATGACCGCCCGTGTTAAGTCGACTTCTCGCACCACTACACCAGCTACAGATATAAATTCAGTTATGCCTTAAACATTATAACATTTACAGAAGTAATGGCTTGATTTAATTAAATGACACTAATATGTGCGAACGATTGTGATTGTGATTTCGTCTTCACTGATGTTTCTAGAAATTTAGGGGACAGTTTGATTGAGTAATGTGTATTTATTCATTTCAATTTAAAAAGCTAAAGTGAAAAATCAATTTAACCCATTAGGAGTAAAGTTTGAAAAATCGTTCTGTTTCGATCACCGCACGGCACTTTTGCTGCTACTACATAGTTAAATTATTAGAAAATCTTTGAGATTTTCTAATAACTCAGGCAATTCCTTACATTAGTTTATCCACAATCACGATAACATGAATGTTTGATTAAATATTATTAAATTTTTCAGTACTAAATATAATAAATACACAGGTATTATTCAATACAATAATCGACTGAAATAACAAAAAACCGTCGTTAAGTTACTTGAAAATCGCTCCCGCTTTCGTTTCCTCGTTTAAGAACATGACCTTAAATTCCGAGGGACTTAATAACTCATATCGACTCGTGACTTCGGTTATCTGTACGGTAAATTTTCCTCAAAGCCAGTATTTTTACTAAGACTTTTTTAAATAACGTTCCGTTACGAATTTTATTATCTTATAACGATTAGAAAGATGAGATATATTAGGCCTTAATTAGTTTTTATTAGTCTTTAACATTTTTATAATTAAAAAGCTTTATTTTTTCTTAAGAGTCGAAAACGTGGAAACATTAAATGTTTTACATTATTATTTTATTTTACATTATTTTTTTTTATTTTTTTTTTAGACTTTTATCCACGCTGATTTAAATGAAATAAAGCGTAAGTATGTTTACGTATTTATCCCACCCATAAAGTATTTATTCTTATAACTTTTATATATAATTATAAATTTTATAAGAATAATATACTTTATGGGTGGGATAAATACGTAAACATGCTTAAGCTTTATTTCATTTAAATCAGCGTGGATAAGTCTCTTCTTATATAAAATTAAAAATTTGGAGGCTTATACACCACGCTGCTACGTTAGTTATCCAGCAACGTAGCAACGTAGTGGAAACGGTTTCTAAAACCACTCCAGAACTTCAGTTATACTAACTCTGAACCCATAACCGTCTGGTCTCGATTAAAGTTTTCTGTTCACATTGCCATAAAGTTAAAATATACTCTTGCTTAAATTTGTAGCTTTGAAATCTATTATTAAAGGAAAAGATTACGATATAAATAAATTTAAAATAATGAACCAAATTACAAATTGTAGGAGACAAGCCTTTTTTGGATATCACTAAGTTAATTAACATCATCGTATCGTGGCGAAAAAAAAAATCGCGTCTGACGCAAAAAATATCTTTGCGTAATAACCTCGGAAAATAATCACTTCGCAGAGGGAAGAATTTTCGCATTAAGCTAATTAAGGGCAACATTATGAGATTAAGTTTACAGGCTAAATGTACTAAATTTACTTTTTACATGAACATTCTACTAACATTTATAATACTTATTTATTTCTTTATTTACTTATAAATACAATCCAATTTAAAAAAAAAAATCCAATTTTAATATTATGAATACGAAAGTTTGTCTGGATGTTTGTTACTCTGTCGCGCAAAAAATACTGAACGAATTTAGATGAAACTTCACAGTAAACGTAGCCTATATATCAGAATAACATATAACATAATTTTTTTTTTGTGTAATGTGGCCATAATATAACATATAAGTTTCCCAACGTGTGGGCCTTAAAATGAATATGGACAAGAAAAAATCATGTCCAATGTCCGCTATGTCAGCTAGGATGGGCAGCGTTCGGGAAGTTAAAAAACATCTTTTCATGCATCATACCCCGGTGCCTGTAGTCAAAAGTCTTCGACCAATATGTGTTACCAGTGATGACATACGGATCTGAGACGTGGTCTCTGACTATGGGCCTTTTAAACAAGCTCAAAGTCGCACAGCGTACAATGGAGAGGGCTAAGCTCGGTATCTCTCTGCGAGATCGAATCAGAAATGATGAGATCCGCAGGCGAAAGAAGGTTGCCGACATAGCCCAACGGATTTGTAAGCTGAAGTGGAAATGGGCAGACTGACTGCCGATGGAGCAGAAAGGTTCCCGAGTGGAGACCACGTACCGGCAAGCGCAGCGTCGGAGGGGCGTCCACGAGATGGACAGTAGGGTGGTGCGGAAAAATTCAAGTTTTGAATTCATAGTTCCTATAGTGCGGAAAAGTTGCGATATGTATACAGAAGAAAAACAAAAAAAAAAAAATGTAATCGGACTTTATCTTCCGATCGTGCAATCAGCCGAAAGTTTCATAAAATTAGTAAAAGTCGTAATTTTCCTTAATTTTTTTTTTGTATTTTTTTTTTCCTTTTTTTTTTGTTATTTTAATTACTATAGAAAAACAACAAGAAATATAACGATATCCGCCATTTTTGGTCATATTGAATTTGTTTGGAAAATAGCAATATGAGGGCAAAAAAGTGTTAAATTTTAGTTAAAGCCATTTGTGCAGCTCTTCGCTTGTTTGTATATTAATAATAATATAAAAACAACCCAGAACTCACCACGAGGAGGTGGCTGCACTTCGAGTTCCACCCACACCCTTCCCAACCATCCAACCAATATGAAGGGTGTGTGTTTGTTATTTATATTATTCACATTACTTACATTGCATGTTTGGTATTTCCTTTGGTTTAGTCTTACTGCTTAGATTTTTTTATTCTACCTTGTTTACTCTTTACTTGTGTTTGGTTTAGAAGAAACTCTGTACTGTGATTTGCTTTCAAAACTGGGCATTATTGATCTAGATTATAGTGTAGCTCTGATGTAACCGTCTCTTGATTGGGCCCCACACACCTTTAGTGACGCTTCTGTTACCAGCTTAACGCACCTTTCGACGGCTTGCGTGTGACAGTGGAATCTTTTGATATCCCAATCTGGAATAACACCAGTCTGAATTAACAATATAATTTCGTCATCGGGTACATTTCGAAGCAGAGGAGGAGAAATATGCCAGCCATGTTCAAAGGGTAAAACCATAAGGAACTTTATCACTCCTACTTTGAACTTCGATGCGTCAGACTATACAGAGATGATCGATTGGAGTAACACAAGGATTTTTTCTCCTCCTCTTAACGTACGCGTAAGTGCCACCTATTCCATGGCGCTTACTATCTTCTTTTCTCATGAATTCGATTAACCAGAAAGGAGTGTCAGTCAGTGCGGCGCGTAGGGCGGGGTTAGAGAAGTCCAAGTAATGACGAGCCATCACCCCGGGTGTGACCCAGTGCGACTCGAACGCGGGCAGACACGCGAGGGCAGACATCATAGACGGTTGTGTTCATTTTGAGTTCGGTTTATTACTTACGATTAGTACAGCAGGCATAATTATTATTTTTAGTAAGTATATTTTAAATAGAAATATAAATTACTTTTTATTTTTATTTCAGTCGTATTGGAAATGCTTTTTTTTTAATTTGATTATACTGTTTTTTTTTTTTATATTTAGTTTTTATTAATGTAAACGTATGTTTCGTGGCTAATCTGCTGCACCGTTTGTGATAAAACTTGATAGGATGTAGCCTACTTTTTATCAATACACCCACGCGGGCAAAGCCGCGGGTGGAAGTTAGTATTATATATATTTACAACTGAAAACTTAAAAACTAATTATTAACAAATATTTGTGGTACAAATTATTTCATCGTGGATATTATATTTAATTCCAGATTTTACATAAAAAGTGACCTAAAATTCTTTCTCCGAGCGCGAGTCCGAACTCGCGTCCACGGCTCAAGGGTTTGTCCTATTAATGGCGCTCCGGGACGTCATTATCTTCTAAATCAAGTCATCCGTGTATAAAAGTGGAAAATTCGAAGCCACCTTATTTAACCTGAAGGTCAAATATTGATTTATTCTTTTAATATATAAGAAACAAATCCGTTTCTAAATCCATTCAACAGTGTCAACCGTAATAGGGTACGATCTTTAGATATTTGATACAAAACATCTATTGAACGTAATGACATATTTAAGCCTCATCGCACATTGTAAGAATAATTTCCTTTTGGAATCGTTCTAACGCTTAGAAATTTATCGGTTCGCTTGCTTGACGGTCGCTGAATGAATTGGACAGATTTTTTTTTCTTACAGGAGTATATTTATGCTGCCGTGATACGAGTGTAAGCGATGTTTATTATCTAAATAGTACACCGCACTGAATTAGGTAGGTATATTAAAATAAAGACACAACTCGTTTGTAGTTTGAAGAATTATTGCCTATATTTGTTATATATATTATTTTATGTTATTATAAGTTCATGTACATGTAATGTGGAAAAGTTTGTTTATTTCTTTGCATTCAATAAATTCTGATATGTACAACTGAAAAAATTTAACTATTGGATTAATAGATATAATATTTTAGGCTTAGATACTCGCGGTTTTCAAACATAGTTCATTTGTAAATATTTATAATAGTTTATTGGTATATACCATTATATAGTTACTTCACTATTTTATCGACATTTCTGACCGGTTATATGGTCTGTTTGCGACGAGACTGCTATGGAGTGATGTGTGATCAGCCGTTACGGGCAGTATCTCTGTACACATCGTCTATGATATGTACCCGTTTTTATCTTTACAATTAAATATGTTATTACCATTAAAAATAATGCTACAAAACGATGGAAACAGTCAAAATGTCAACAAATAAAAATTCACTTTTTTTTGGCAATGTAAACTGATCCTAAAAGTAGTGTTTATAGAATATGGAAGAAAATTTAACATATACTGTCGCATTGTATAACATGTTATTCTGATGATATCTTTTATAATATTTCTAGAAAAATATCTCTGAATGTGCGGCGAGGCGAAACAGGAGTGATAAACACTCGTATAGTCTACTTTATACATAATATATTGTAATAAATATCTCTCTCTATTTCACTCATAGATACTTTATATATTTGTGCATGTAGCTATTTAGTAATGAAACAATCTTGTCGGAGCGAATATTGAACTGCTGGGGAGGTAATAAAAATTAAACTTATTCCACTAGTTGAACTGAATTGAAACAGCCTGTAAACACCCAACTGCTGGACAAAGCTTCTTCTCCGTATAGGAGAAGGTCTGGAGCTTAATCCACCATGCTGCTCCACTGCGGGTTAACATGATCTCCGAGGGACGGCGCGGAGACCCACTAGGACATACACTCAGACCGTAAACAAATATTTGTACCAATACAAATATCTATCCCGAATGGGAATCGAACCCGCATTGAGGCGTTTACTCGCACCACTACAACAAAACGTTCGTCATTCCAGTAGTCACTAGTTCCAAATTTAAATATGATACACTTGTTAGATACGATATGTTAACAACTCACCATAAGAGCCCGTATTTCAATAAAATCAAATAATATGTGTTGTTCTGATAACTGAACCGAACGTAAACAGGCTGCAAATATTCCAATGCTGAAGGTGATGAATAACAAAGATCTTATATTAAAAGTGATAAAGCGTAATCCACCACGCTGCTCCATTGTGGTTAGGCGAATGTTGCAACGACGTTATATTTAATTTTTCAAATTTTTTCTCCGTTCAAATACATAAAATTTAAAAATAAATAAAGAATAAATTATCTCACATTTACTGGCTCGTCACGGCTTACTTTTTTATTCAACAAAATCTTTTATATCTCATAAAGTTTGGAGAAATAAAATTAACACTTCAGTGAACTCAATGGTTCTTCAAATTTTCTGTATGTTTGTACGTATTAAAAATTTAATTTCAAAACTTTTATTTTTTATTAAAATTATATTTTACTGTATGTAATATTACATTTGTACCCGTTCCACAACTGCGTATATCTTTTAAAGAGGAAAAGTTGGAGATTACTCCATCAAGCTTCTACACCGCAGATTGTCAAATATAAAAAATACAGAATTCCTTTTGAAACGTGCAGGTTTTTTAAAGATCGGTCATCACGGCCAATACCAAGACGATTTCAACACTTAAAAATTCAGCGGTACTTACCAGGATTTAAATCCATGACTGACTGGTATAATTGCATCAATTTGTGAATACAGAGGTACAGTTTTTAGTTTTATTTTTAGCCAGGTATGAAATCCAATACTATTAGCCCCACGCATTTAAATATATAACAATGCAACAAGATTTTCTGGGATATATGTTTAATTAAATCTTCAAATTTATTTCTTGGCAACTTTAAGGTTATTATATAGGTAAAGCCCCGCCTAAGAAATGAAACATTCTTGGAGAAGTAGCAAAATTGGTGTTTTAACTTCCGTATCAATAAAATGCTTGTCACTGTGTATTTTATAATAATCAATATTATTCTTGAAGTACATATATAAAGTTATTGTAAGTTAACTGAGATGCAGTCGTAATTAGTAAAAGGTGTTGTAAATTAACGTAGATACGATAGTAACAATTTTTAATTTATTGAAATCAAAAACTGAAATCAAATTTTTACTTTATTCGAGCAGATTTTAAGTACTTTTAGTAGTCATGTACTCGTATAATAACGTATTAGGCTAATATGGTAACAAAATCAAGTTGTAAATATTATTTGTGTTGTTGTAAATATAATTTTTGATTGTCGTAGCATAACATAGTTACATATAATATATTCCTTTTTTTTTGGTTTGGCGGGAAAAAATGTACTTAACCGCACACCCCGTCATCCGGGGAGACAACGGGGTAGTCTGGGGCCCTCACCCACTAAAATAACCCGCCGTGCGCCCTTACCACGGATACCGCGTACGTTGCTCCGTGGCCAGCAGGCGGTAGCCCCATCGGGCACTCTCTCCTGTGCGACACCCCGCGCACTTGGGCATTGTATCTTCGTGGTAGGCTGTTCAGGGGACGGTGGGTAATCCCCGACCCTAACGTCTAATATATTCCTAAGTCTAATATTTCTGTTGTTCTAGGTGTTTAGGTTATTTTACTAATTTACTGCTATTTCCTATATTTACATAATTCAACGAAGAACCTTAAGATATTTACCTCGACCGCACCGATTAATCAATCTCCTTCGTATTCTCTCCGTTCTACGTGATATTGGCAAAATCATCTGTGCCCCTTTGGCATCATTGAAAGCTATTAAACTAAATGAATTAATGAATTAATGCTATTATGAAGCTCTCACCCGATTCGGAATGTAAATTCTTTTGAGAAGAACCTACAAGAAACTTAACAGTTACTATTTTACTGAAAGTATCACAAAAGATCGAGCTCCCAGATTGTAAATGCCGTGACTTACTCATCTTTTTTTTTAAATAATTAATAATCATTTAATATCTATTACAAACTTATTTAATATGTATGACAACCGTGGTGGCGCGTGTAGTCGCGTTAACGCCGGCGGTCGCGGGTTCGATTCCCGCTCGGGACACATATTAGTATTTATACAAATATTTGTTTCCAGTCTGGGTGTATGTCCTTGTAGGCTTCCCTACCGTCGGCCAGCCGTCGGCCCCGGTTGTTATCATAGACACCTTGTAAACATCGTTACTTATAGTAGGGAAATTATCCACCAGACTGCATTAGAGCAGCGTGATGGATTAAGCTCCAACCTTTCTCCTACATCAAGAAGAGGCCTTTGCCAAGCAGTGGGACATTTACAGACTGATTTAGTTATATCTATTTAACCTTAATATATTATATTTTGAAAAAACTAAAACACTTATCGAGCCATATCAGAAAGTTAAAGAATTTTTTCAAACCGCATACTTCGAAGTTGAGTCTTCGAGTAAAGAACGATAAATGGGAATTCCACTGAAACTTTGAATCTAAAGTTATTTCTAAAGAAATTAAAGCTAATTATAACTTGCTAATTATTTATTACAAACCTGTAAGTTTAATGCATAAGCTGAAAAAAATAATGTTTGTGTTTTACGAGTAGCGCGTTGTAATGAATCGAAATGAAAACATTATGTAATGAGACCTATACTACAAATATTCAATGATCAAATCAGTGGATTCTGATATTCACATTCACACATTGAATAGACACTAATTATGCGTGGTACCATTCTCACTTTGATCAAAAGTGAATAGTTGCTTAAAATTAGTGAAACCACTGATTCTTTTTCAGAGAGTACAGCTGTCGATTCCGGTTGTTATCTATTACTAGCTGCTGCCCGCGACGTCGTCTGCGTGAACGCTATTATATTACACGTTGTTACAGAATGCGTTGAAGAAATAAAGGTTCACTGCTCGTTCCCCGTAGGTGATAGCATGATAATATATCGCCTATAATGTCGACCCGACTTCTTAATAATCTTCGTGCCAAATTTGAAGTAAATTCTTGCAGTACTTTTTGAGTTTATCCCGGACATACAAACAGACAAACAGACAAAAATTCTAAAACCTATATTTTTGGCTTCGGTATCGATTGTAGATCACACCCCAAGTATTTTTTATAAAAAATATTCAATGTACAGTTTCGACTTTCCTACCATTTTATTATATTTATAGATTGTTGTTATTATTACTGATAACATGATCATTACTTCTTATAGGGAAATAATTATCTATCAACATGCAATAGAGCCGATCTGACGACAAAACGCTATATTGTAGTGGTGCGAACAGTCACCTTAACGCCAGAGGTCGTGGGTTCGATTACCACTCGGGGCAGATATTTCTATTAGTATTAATATTTGTTTCATGTTTATCGTATGTCCTTGTGGTCCTCCCCACCGTGCTTCGGAGAGCATGTATCCGTTGGTCTTGATTGTTATCATAGATATCAAACAGTTATCATTACACATGGTAAATAAATTATCCGCCAACCCCAGTGGCGTAGCATACTTCTCCTTTAGAGAAAATAGCCTTTCCCAGCAGTAGGACCTTTACAGGCTGATAAAGTTCAGTTCAAGATAACTTTATTTAAACTAAAAGGTCATTGGTTAAAATCAGACTGGATTTTATATTATACTAGCTTCTACCCGCGGCGTCGCATGCCTAGATGTCGATTGTCGCGACCAAAAAAGTATCCTATGTTACTTCTAATACCTCCAAGAATATGTGTACAAAATTTCATGATGATCGGTTAAGTAGTTTTCACATGAAAGCGTAACAAACAAACTTACTTTCACATTTATAATATTATTATGATTAGTCTTTTAAATCTAAAAGTCATATCTTTCTCTTTAATTAAGGAAATTTCCGTAAAGAAAATATATGTATCAGAAACAAAAATTGCACCATTTATATCCGCATCGTTAGTTTCTTACCGATTCTTTTCAGTAGAATATACATTCCGCATACACAGTAGCTTCACATTAACTGTGATATATCATTGTAAAATTATGATTCAAAAAAGTTTTAAAGCCTATTTTCGGACGATTTTTTTTTTATTCAATCGGAGCGATATGATAACTTAATCTTGATACTCTCTCTTTCACAGAAGAAGAGTCCTTTGGACAGTAAAGTAGAAAATATCCCTATTATTTTAAAAACGTTCTAGAACAATAAAGTACAATACTACAATATATAGTTGTCTGTCTTCATTCTTAGAACGAACTTGATTATATTGTTGCGGACTTTAAATATTAACTAAGAAATTCGAGATTCATCGGCTATTCCACATTCTAGTTTAAGCCACAGTTAATTTTAAACCGTGGCGAGTTACTCGAGACTAACTCGTTAATTGAGAAACTTTATTTCTATGTGAGTTACTTAATTAATTATTAACTTACTCTTCATTAGTGTGATTAAAGTTTAAAATAAATAAACATTTATTAGAAAGGAAAATCTAAGCAATGGATTTGAAAATAATTATATATAAAAATAAATATTCACAAGTAATTATAATATGAAAACATGTAATTTTAACATAATATTAAATTATATAATAAATAAATAAAATAATAATAAATAAATATTATACAAATATTAAAATAATAATAATACAAAATATATATAATGTTTATAATAACCATAACGGCAAGCAAATCAAACACAAATAAAGCAACATAAACACGTGTAAAAAAAAATGTAAAAATGTAAAAAACAAATTAGAATGTACAAGTACACACTGAATAATATTTCGCCGTTTACACACACTTTACACACATGCGCAATAAGCATAGGCTCATTTGCTACTGTTTGAAGTTGAGCGAAACACCCTTAAAAACACATACAATTATATTATGTAAGTCCCATGTATTCTTTTGTAGTTATATGTGTGGATCTTTAAACAGCCTAAGTTACTCCATTGTAATTACTTGTTAAAACTCCATTTCGGGCTGATTGAGCCGTTTCGTTTATCAAACTATCAAGTGGAAGTCTTATTAATGATCGTTGGGCGTTTTGATTGCGTGATGCTGTTGAAACTTGCGAAAGATTAATTGCTTTTGCGTTTCACTGAAATTACATTCATCGATTTTCATTTTGTGGTTTTTTTTTTTAATTTTCGTTAGTGCAACGGTGTTCGAGTCGGTCCTAACGCGTGCGAGTGACTTAAGCTTATGGTGACACGAGCTTTGGAAGAGATATATCAATTTGAATTGGATTTTTAGAAAAAATATAGATGTAAATTTTTTATATGATTCATCGTGAAAGAAGTTCAAAATTAAATTCGTTTTAAAATTTTTAGCCTTTCGTAACCTAGCTTTATTATTACATAATTTTTATCTTTCTCTATTCTTTCTCTATTTCTATATTTTTATAATATTCTCTATACTTTCTATATTTTCTCTATATTCTATATCTAAATTTCTCTATTGTATGTAATCAAGGTTTGATTTCGTTTCAGTAGTGGAAATAGGTTTTAGAGCTTGAGATCAAGCATGGTTAACTTTGGTGACAAGTGATAATACGTCATCATAAAGACAGAAATACTAGGGATGGTTTCTTTTTTTACTTCCCAAATTCTTAACATAACTATGTCTTGTTTGAGCTTACTAGATTTTTCTAGACAAAAATTATGAGTTCAGATGACTTTCGTGGATATATGTATAATGAAATCAAATATTGGTCGATGTGTGAACATTGGAATATTCATAAATTCAAACTAAAAGCCACAAAATGAAATAATGGAAAAAGCTCATATCAGTTGTGTACTGAACCTTATAAGTTTACATCTAGTCATTCTAAATTGTTTTGTTGATGTTAAATATATTAATGATATTTCTAGCTTTGTCGTCAAGATTAGCATAAAAACAATGCATTAAGATGTAACGGTACTAATAATTCTATTCAATTCATAAAAGTATGCAAATATTTTTTCAATGTTTTTTGTAAAATTATCGTCCGTAAACTGACTTTACAGACAACCTTTTTTTGTGAACATCAATTATTTACTTCTATTTTAATTTTTCAACAAACAACAAATCATAGAAACAACTCTAATATTATTACAGTAATATTATATTGCTATGACGTATTTCAACCGGTACCGCGATCGTCTCTCTTTCTAACCGAGGGACAGCTGGAGGCCAGGCTCATATATTTTTATTTTCATAATTATTTAGTTTTTAAATACTATTATAGATCTATAGTAAACTAAACATTTTTAAAGTTACGTTTTAAATTACTTATTTCTGTGACAAAAATTAGGGACATTTTTACGAAACGAAATCGCCAACCGCAACAGACTTTAGCTGGTTTTGTCGTATTTGTCACAAGCCAATTCGAATTTACATTATTTACTTAAAAACTGTACGTTTGTTCTTTGAACCCTTTTATAATATTCAGAATTCATTAAAATACTTTTTTCATATATAAATTAATCAAATAAAAATAAACGATTAACAATGTTTTATCTTTTTTTTTTGACATAGTCATTTAGTAGAATAGTCGGTCAATAGTCCTATTAGACATCCATTGGATAAAAGACTCCTCCCATATAGAAGAAAGGTTGGAGCTTATCATTAAATACGTGGAGATGTTCGATATAAAATGTATGAAAATTACTTCAAATATATTAAAATCTTCTCATTTACTTAAATATAAATATGATAAAAAAAGTAATTGTCACGTTAAAGTTTGTTTTTCATGATATATGGCCAAATAAATTAAAATCTCATACGGTTTTATTTTACAATCATTTCAGATTTTTTTTTTTATCTAAAAAGGGTAAAGAATTTTTAAATATTTCTAATTTAATAATGTATGCATGTGTAAAATTAATAATTAGAAATTAAATTATATCCAAACATAGATAAACTAGTGGCCTGCCCCGGATGCTTCAGAGATATGTATGTGTACCTAAACCTTCCTCATGAATCACTCTATCTATGGGTAAAACCGCATTAAAATCCGTGCAGTTGTTTTTGAGTTTATCGTGAACAGACAAACAGAAGTGGCGGAGGACTTTGTTTTATAATATGTAACGATAAACATACATACAGATGATATAAACATATCCTTATTAAGTTTGCAATCAACGAGCACACAATAAAGTTATCACAAACTTTGTAGTTGATTCTCTCCTCTCGACATGTCACATATAGTTATGAAATAGTTTACTTGTGTTTCAATTAATATCCACTTGTGACTACCCACATATAATATTGCTGTTATGAAGGCATGAGGACGTAACTTCAGATTATTTGTCAATGTGAAATGTGATTATTTGCTAGTGCATAAAAGCCGAAATAATTTAGAACACGTCTAATACCAATTTTCACCTATAATGTACTTTACTATAATGTATCAGCCTGTAAACAACCCACTGTGGTTGGAGATTAATCCACCATACTGCTCCACTGCGGGTTGGTGGATAATTTCCATTATTAATTATCGTTATCAGGTGCCTATGATAACAACCGGGACCGATGGCTTTACCTGCTCTACGAGGTACGGTGGGGAGACCTACAAGGACATACATCCAGGCCGGAAACAAATATTTGTACAAATACAATTATCTATGCCGATCGGGAATCGAACCTACGACCGTCGGCAAGACGACTACTCGCACTACTAAACCAGAACAGTCGTCATCATCTATAATAAAGCCTTTTATTTTAAAATTATTAAAAAATTATAAATTGAGTACCTCAAAGTCTTTCTTTCTCGTGTGTCAAAAAGTACAGATGGCAAAACTATTGTTTAATCAGAACAGAAGATTGTACTAATTTACACCAGTAATTCCCTCCCTCTCCAAATTAACCACCATTTACGAAATTTATTTTTTTAAAATACAGAAAAAGAAATAAATCTTTTACGTATTAGTGTAATATAAAATAAATAAAATCCATCAATCTATATTAAAACAAAGTTAGAATAGTTGAAGACTGATTCGTCGACCTAATGTTGAAAGTTTGTGATCAAATGAATCATTTTTATGGACACTCCGAAAGCATCACTATATTAAGTCCTTAAATTCTTTGAAACTCTATAATGGAGTGGGTATTATTTAATGGCGATGAATTTCTTATCACGCCAACTTCGCCTATAATAACTTCTCTTAAGTGTTCCCTGAACGAATCGCTCGAATTTCGTTACTTTAAATGGTAATAGATTAAATATTAGGTGTCTGATTCATGAATTTAAGTAGTTCTAATTGACAAATCTGATAGCTTTTATTGTCTGTTTGGAAAATTTTATGAATAAAATTATTTATCACCTTGCAAAATTATTATCAAGATATTGTTCAGCTTTAAATTAGAATTGTTGATATGAAATTAATGTCTTATAATTTTATAACAAAACATCAATCTATCTTTAAAAGTATGAAAGTAAAAAATATAATACTTAAAAGGGCATAATCTAGAGGTGATCACGTGTTTACAAATTAGTATAAGAAAATTATGATGATGATCTGATGAACTCTGGGAATATATGACAGAACTCTTCAAATGCTGTTAATAAAATTAATACAAAAGTAATTCAAGATTTGATTCAAGATTTGTAGTTATTAATTTGCAAAGTCACTGTGTTCAAACTAAAAATTAAAAAATCATCTTCATCATTGTCGTACCAGCCACTGGATATCCACTGCTGAACGTAGGCCTCCCCCATCGACCTCTAGAGCGATCGCTACGAAGCAGACTCCTTCTAACAATAATAAAAGAGAATAAAAAAATTTACTTAGAAGAAACTTCTTATAGTACAAAATATTATTTTTGTTTGTGCTCATATACGGACAATTTTAAAGAAGACACATAGACGTACAGTGGCACACTTTGGGTACGGAACCCTAAAACACGGTTAAATATACAAAAGCAAATTATTATTTTTTCTTTAAAAGAATAAAAGTAATTAATGTTCTTGTTCTTTTCATTAAATTCGACTCAAATGAAATAAAAGAAAACGTATTTAATAATATTTTAACAAATATAATTATAAAAAAAGATTTCTTTTGTTAGCCTTGTTAAAATTTATCCTTTTATTTATTTAATTTTCTTTATGATTTTAAATGTATTACAATCATCTGGATGATCTTAATTTATTACAACCCTTAATTTCAGTAAATTAAGCTACAAGTTATATAATTCGAGTATTTACAGATAAAGGATATATACTGAATCATTATTATTCGTTCTTTTGCGATATCTACGATATCAAATCTTTTAAAATAAGAAATTATCTTTTTTAAATATAAATATGTTTAACACACACATACACATGGTCGTCTGTCCCTAAGGTAGGCAACTTAATGCTTGTGTTTTAGGTAATAACCGACTAATATACATATTTTTTATTAAATATACACATAAAATAATAATACATACGAGTATATAAATAAACATATATTATAGCCAGACTCGGTGCGGAAATCAACCCACAACCCTGGAGCAGAAAACAAGGTGACTGCCAACTGCGCCAACGAGCCAACCAAAAACTTGAAACTTGATGGTTGCTCTGAAAACCCGCTAGCTCTAAAACTGAGTTTATTTTCTTAAGCTAAACAAGGCTTGATAATAATGAAATGTATTTAATGTATTTTTTCAAAATGGTAATATAAAGCATACGGCAGTATTACGAATTTAAAAACCATAGAATAAAGATTGGGGTAATTTTCGGTGTTTTGGTCAGTTTATTTTATTGATATATATATATATATATATATATATATATATATATATATATATATATATATATATATATATATATATATATATATATATATATATATATATATATATATATATACCGGTTTTTAATTAAATAAAAATTAAGGGTATGCTAAATTATTTAAGAGTACGCTTTATGATTTCCTTGCCGAATTTTTAAGTTAGGTGAAACACTTTACAGAAGTCACGTGTTTCTATAATTAATAGCAATATATTTAGTTATAATTTCAATGATATATTTAAAAGACTTCGGTATACCACGTGATCAAGAACAATACCTGGTACATAAACAATTTATCCTCGATATATATCAAAATTTAATCAAATTATAAAGACACACCTGAGGATATTTATTTTTACGAGAAAAGCTCGTGCTCTAAGTTAAAAATTATTATTTATCTATTTCTTTTTTTTTCCATATTAATTATTTTATTCTTTTTTTAATAAAAATATCATTGATATATTTTTTATTATTTATTTTTAAACATATATCAATAATACTAGCTGCTGCCCGCGACGTCGTCTATTCGAACGCTATACAGCACCAAAAATACCTACGATTATACCTTTTAAAATAACATTCATTTACCCGTTTCTTCTTTACATTTCATATCTAGAGAAAGTGCAGTAACAGAGGGAGACTGTCTTTTGTAAAATTGACCTTCATAAAAGTGCTTATTTTTAGCCTGCTTTGAATAAATGACTTTATGGTGATTCTGCTGAATTAAGTCATAAGTTGTGACTGAAGCAGATGAAGAAAATAATAAATAAGGAATAGAGAATAGGGTAAACATACATATTTATAGGACTTCTCGATAAATAAAATTAGTAGTTTAGATCTCCGCAGCCAAAATTGTAAAGAGAGTCAGGACTGGTGACGCGGGAGCAAGCGACGTACAGCTGCCCGTGTGAAGCAGCTCGTCCTGAGGTCGACACCAGCTACCTTCAGTGTCTGCCCCTGCGACTTATTGATGGTCATCGCGAAGCAAATACTCACGGGGAACTGTACGCGCTTGAACTGGAACGAGAAGTTATGAGGTATGACGGGAATGCGTGGTAAATACTGCCTCGCCGACGCCACAACCCGTAAGAATTTCCGAGATGACTTTATGGCGGGTCCCGTTATACAACTTCGGAGGAAATGGGTTCCAAAGAAGCATAAGCATTTCTTATCTTTATGATATATATGGCATGCTTAATTTTCCTCTTTCTTCGTTATTTAGCTCAAATTGCTTACAGCAATAGCGTGCCGTTTTCGAGTTATTCATTTTAGTTTGAGTACCTTTATAATTAAAGGTACACAAACTAAAATAAAACGTCTGTTAGATATAATTGTAATAAAATTTCACGTACGAGTACTTGTGTTATTGAGGGATAAAAAAGTTATATTCTTTACCGCTAGTTTCCAAAATAATTGCTTCCTATCTGTTTGTCTGTCTATCTGATCATTTTGTTTGATCATATATTAGTTAATGTTTGTTTAAAAATATCATATTTTTTTACATTATATAATTTAAAATGAATAAATGTTACAACCGTATGTAACGTTTAGTGTCTATTTCAATAAAATTAGTGTGTCTATTACGCAACTTGTGTGATGTTCGACACCACAGCGATTTCTCGCGATCGCACAAGTTACGTAATAGTCCTACGGGTATACATATATATATACTATATTACGAGTTTGCAATTTTAACAACAATATTAATAAATTAATATAGAAGAGTGGATAGTTAAATTTTATGTTAGTTAACTAGTTAATGTATCTTAGTTTTATGTTGACTGACCCGTTGGCGCAGTTGGTAGCGAACCTGCTTTCTGTTCCAGGGTTGTGGTATCTATTCCCGGCCCGAGTCAGAGTGTAATATATATTTATTTATATATGTATGTATATATATTACAAAAAAAGTAATTTAGTCGGCTGTTACCTAAAACACAGGCATTAAGTGACGTAGACAACATCAGGAACAGACGACCGTGTGTTTCTAATGTTGTCTACATCCGTGTGTGTGTGTATGTGTGTGTTAAACGTATATCGTATTTTTTATTTATTTATCGTATTATGTGTGTTTGAGTATCAAAGGTCAACCATAATATCAATAAATAACACTGAACAGATCCCAGCCATAGATACTCAGCTACAGAATATACCTATATTGTTTAACCTTTGCACATAATAATCCTTTATTAAAATCAGACCTTGAGGTATTTTAATAAGTATATTAAAATAGTTAATTAACTATTTCATAGTGATACAACAGAAATGACATTGAAAAATGAAACTAACTTCGCGTTTTCTCCATTCTAAATTAAATTGAAAAACATCATCCATGCCATTTTGGCTGTCTTAAAAGGTACTGATCGTAATGAATGGGTTCGATTCCCGCTCACTTCAGATATTTGTATTTGTACAAATATTTGTTTCCGGTCTGGGTGTATGTATTTGTGGGTCTCCCCACCGTGCCTCAGGGAGCACGTAAAGACGTCGGTCCGGGTTGTTATCATAAACACTTGATGATTGTTACTTCATGATAGGGAAAAATTATCTGCCAACCCGCAGTAGAGCAGCGTGGCGAATTATTTTCCAACACTTCTTCTATATGGAGAAGAGGCCTTCGCCCAACAGTGGGACGTTTACTGGCTAATTCTTTCGATCCAAATGAATGAATGAAACTTTAAGTAGGTTATTTTTGAGATTTAGAGGCTTAATAAATAGCGCTTTTTCGAAGTTCAACTTCCTATACCCTTTATCGAGGATGTTATAAATAGAGAAAGAAAGTGTCATAATCTACTGACTTGAAGTTTTGCATTAATTTTTGTTTGGCTTTTAGCGTTGAGGTTCACAGCGTTGTTCAAATATAATGCAACACAATACCACGCTTTAGCGTGACAACAGTGCCCGACGTTCTTGTTCGCCCAATCTGACTAATCGTTAGTCGCAATTTAAATTTACAAGTCTCAAATTAAACTGATTCCTTGACAAAATTTTATTACGCGCTCTCGCGAGATATACTTGAGATGCGTGTATTTGGATTTCTGCCCAATGCCACGTGCTATCTGTTTTCGAAATCAACCAGATTGTCTGAAACTAGTTTAAACTGGTTTTTACTATTTAAACGTAATTTTTACTTAATTGCCCAAATCTATATTATTTTAAACATTTTATAATTTGGTAGTTTAAATCCTTAATATAGACTTTTAAGATTACAAATAATGAATGATAATATTATTATGTATACTTATATAATATATTATGTTTTATTTTATTTTATATTTTTAATTGTAACAAATAAATTGTTGAGAAAATAAATAATTAAAAAGCAAATTATATTGATTTGCGTTTATGAGATTGTGAAATTTGGAAACAATATACCTATTTAAAAAAATTATTACAACCATTTGTAAGGTACATTAATTAAGATTGTCTTATCACGATCGTCACTTATCAGTTACAAAATGATTAGCAAACAGTCAGTATTCAGTCATTAATCTACAATGCTAATACTATTTTATAACTAGCTATTGAAATCTACAAAATTCTTTAAAAGATTACAACGTTAAAAGCGCATAATCTCTTTTTAAATTGAAAGAGGTAAAACGACGCGAAATTCGTACGAGCTATTCTTGTTTTACTGTAACCGTGACTTTTATTTTCATCTAACGTAAAGCCGTGTTATTTTAAGCTTTTCCGAATGTTATGGTATATTACAAATTCTATACATTGTGACGGTAATAAAATGAGAGACAAGTAATATATTCGTTTCTCGTAGAACTACCTTATAAAGAATACGTATTTTATGGAGAATTCGATGCCGTTTATATTCTTTCTTTTCGTATATAAAATTATGGAGAGACCTGTATTTTTACCTAATATCATATAAAATTTAGGAGACAAATGGGTTTAACGTAGGTAAACTACTGTATCAGTCTGTAAACAACCAATTGCTGAGCGAAGCCCTCTTCTCCATATAGATAAGGGAACTTAATCTCCTACGCTGTTCTATTGCGGGATGGCGGATAATTTCCCTACCATGAGTAACGATTGTTATCAGGTATCTATGATAACAACCAGGACGACGACGACGACGACTTTACGTGCTCTCCGAGGCAAGGTGGGAAGACCCACAAGGACATATACCCAAACCGTAATTTTTTTTTTTTTATAAATACAAATATCTGTCCCGAGCGGGAGTCGAATCAGGAACCACGGCGCGCGCTTTGAGGCGACTACTCATACTAATACACCAGAACGGTCGTAAACTACTAGACAGACGTAACGATATCATACTCGTATATATCACATATCGTATCGTGTCTAATCGTGTCTGCAGTTTTATAGGTACTAAAAAAGAGCGATAGTAATGCCATTTTTTTTCGCTTTAGGTAAGAATTTGTTATCAGAGTAAGCTTAAATCGTTTCTTATAAAAATGAGTATTTATTAAAATATGTCACAAATATGTAGTTATTTATGAATTTGATACCAATAAAGTGAGATAGATCTTAAGAGTTAAAATATTTAATCATAAAAAGCAGCCAATCGAGGCTATTATCAATCAATAGTTGTGAAATTCAACAAAATATCCTACCTCTTTAAAAATCATAGACATCATAAAGTCCTCATTCACAACGATGCTTAAATCTTCTATCATAATAGAAACATGTGTACTCATGACAAGATTAATGAAACGGTTTTACAATATTGTTAATATATGAATCTTTTAAATAATATATCTATTCCGTGTCATATCATAATCTTTTATCGTAACTAAGACTGGAAAAAATTGAATATCTTATTAGTTATTTGTTAAAATACTGTATTATTACGATTAAGATCTACGTATATTATATGTATGTGATTATTTATATATGAGTATATGATCTTATATTTTACTATAAAGGTTAATATTAAATTTATACATCTATGCCGACATAAAACTATTTCCTCCGCACCTAGGTTGCTTCGAAAAGATCGCTTTTGCCGTCCTTTGTATAATACCATGTTTTATGTATATGTATATATATTCTATGTAAAATTACTGTTTTGGTCTACAATAAAGTGTGTAATACGTGAAAAGTATACGTCCAATAAAAAAAAATTCCATTCATTTTTCAAAGAAAATATATGATAAGTATACCTCACGTTATATTCGTTCTGTAATTATGTTTTATTGAGACTATGTATGAGTATATTGAAACTGATATTAAGAGAATGTGTTACGTTATTTCTTTTATCAAAGGCGATGATATTAGAAAAGTAATTTCACGCAGCTTTACAAGTTCATTACACACGAACAGATTTTGTTGGCGTTAGCGTTATGTGGTGATAATTAGAGTTTTAATTTGTTGTCTCTTGAGATAGTTTCTTTGTGTTTCTAGGTTAATATGTATACATGAAATAACATGTCCTCACTGATGGAGTGACTGATAAATCGTTGAACATAAATTATTAAAACTACAGTAATGACATTTCGAGCACACTTTAAAAGGTATACGTGTGTATACGATAAGGAAAGATTTTTTTTGTAAATGATATTGTTAAGAGGGATAAGAGTTGAAAGCTTATTTTGATTTTAAAAATCTATACGTGTAACTAATTATAAAACTATAAAAGGTTAAAAACTAAGGTTCTAGACATTGAAGACAATTATGAAAAAATTTTTGGAGTGCACTTTATAATCGAGACTGAATTAAAAACTGTAATTTTTATTATTTTTGTCTGTACGTCTCTCTATATTTTTGACCGAGTGTCACGTCAAAACTACTCGATGAATGAAACTGGGTATGATTTCATACTATGAGCTATGATACTAAGTACTTTTTATTCCGAAATTCAGTACGTTTTCCTGGAGTGAGAAGCTGAAACTCAATAAGTGTACGTTAGTGATAATTTAGTACCATGTACACGGAGTGTAAGCGTAAAAATCACAATGAATTCAGATGAATCTGACATTGAACTTACCGAAGACGAGATTATTAGTAGTTTTGATGTTGAAGCCTAATTAATAACGGATAATTTATTGTCTCAGAAACCTAAAGGATTCTATATTTTCGCGTAAAAACTGTAAAATCGGCGATAAGTGTTATTATGTGTCACATACGAATTATTTTTGCCTATATTGAGAATCGTTCTTACGGAGTAAACTCCAGTCCTGTGTCGGAGCTGACTCACACAGTTTTTGTTTTTACTTTATTTCTAAATGCCTATAAGAATCAATTTACTAGCTGATACCATTTTAATATTCTCTTTAGTATCTAACATCTATCAACTATTATCTATACAAAGAATAAATCTGTTAAAACCTCCGTTTTATTAATACACTATATATCATCAAGAATAAATTTCAATAGCGCGTTTTTTTTGTATCAGCGCCATCTCTTATCGTTTTTGGTCGTGCACGTATCACGTAAAAAGTACAAAACCAATGTAAATAACTTTAATACATAAAAATTATGCATAACTCACAGTATAATTTAGTTTTTGTTTCATTGTAATTAAATTTAAAAATAAATATTTAAGAAAATAGAAATAGGTACCTACGCCGCCAACGCCATCTGGTCTAAGGAATCTTAAAAACTCACAAAACTTATTTTTGAGTTATTATTTTGTTAAACTTAAAAGTTTACTAAATATGTCGGATAGGAATAGAAATCGTTTTAATATTTTAGATAAACATCATTTTCAATTAATATAGGTACTATTATGTTAAATGTCACTAAATATAAAAACGATATTCTACTATTATACGATAGATGGCGCATGTAGGTGATAAAAAATATAAATTTATAATTTTTAAAATTTTAGTTAAATACCCGTGCGAAGCCGGGGCGGGCCGCTAGTTAATTAATAAATTTTAAATTGAGTTAGACAAGAAAGATTTTGTTTAAAAAAAAGGAGGTTGATTTAAAATTATTCGGTGAAAATCACAAAGCCTTTATTTAGTTTGACCGTTCAGAAATTACAAATATCATAAACCTCAGTGAACGTGCGGCCCATCTTAAGCTTAGGCTTACATTTTTAGTTGTAATTCATTATAACGTAATCCAATTTTATTCATTTATTCATACTTTTCATTAGGACTAAATAAAAAAAGATTAAATTAGATTTTATAATATGTATGGGTCTTGTGAGATTGTTAATCATGCTTTTTGTTATGTTTAAAGAAGCCCTTAAAGTATGAAAGGTATAAAACCGATTTTATTTTAGTTTTAATTTATGAATACTAAATTGTATATTATGTTTGAATTGGATATTTACTGTTTAAAATTTTCTAAGCAGCTAGACAATTCATACAAATTTCGTTATAATACCCATGTCGAACATCTTTAAATATATTCTATACGTAGGTACCTATAGTTCTATTTACGAATCTTGACAAATTTCTATATTTATAAAATATATATTTTTTTAACTACGTAGGCTTTGTACTTGGTAAATATCTCAAAATTAAGACTTTTTAGAATTATGTATGACGTTCTGGAGTAGTGGTGCGAGTAGTCGCCTAAACACCGGCGGTCGCGGGTACCATTCGGCTTTGTACTTGGTAAATATGTCAAAATTAAGACTTTTTAGAATTATGTATGATGTTCTGGAGTAGTGGTGCGAGTAGTCGCCTAAACACCGGCGGTCGCGGGTTCCATTCGGCTTTGTACTTGGTAAATATCTCAAAATTAAGACTTTTTAGAATTATGTATGACGTTCGGGAGTAGTGGTGCGAGTAGTCGCCTAAACACCGGCGGTCGCGGGTTCCATTCCCACTCGGAGTAAATATTTGTATTTGTATAAATATTTCTTGCCGGTCTAATGCATGTCTTGTGGGTTTTCACACCGTGCCTCGGAGAGTACGTTAAGCCGACGGTCTTGGTTGTTATCATAGACATCTGATAACGATCTCAACTCATGGTAGGAAATTATCCGCCAACCCGCAGTGGAGCAGCGTGGTGGATTAGGCTCTAACCTTTCTCATATATGGGGGCGAGGCCATTGCCCTGCAGTGGGACGTTTACACGCTGATTCAGTTCAGTTCAGAATGATCTACCAGGATGCCCCACTCCGCTGTCGTATCTTTTAACTGCTGTCATTAAAAGCAATTTAATTTTTTATCTTTATTTTTGTTAAAAAAAGCGTAATTTCATTGTAAGTAAACTGCTTACGCCCGATGGTCACTAAATCTATTCATAAAACATCAAGCGAGAACCAGTGATTACCATTTTTTCGAGAACGTTTGAGGTTTGGTACCGATGAATGCAAAAAGTTATTTCTATATAGGCGTGAGAATTTTTCAAAAATCGTCTCTTTTTTCTATTTCTTTAAACTCAAAAAGCCTTAAAGGATACTTTAAAATTAAAAAATATCTAATAAAATTCAATAAGAAAAAACAAACTTTTATGTTTTTAATCTGCTACGGAATATGATTGGGAAATTTTTCAAATTAAAGTTTCTCTGCCTTAGGCCACCCTTACGCTGAGAGCTTATATTATACTTTAGATATATCGAAAAAACTTTTCCCAATGGAAAAATATATAATAAAGACGAGAAAAGGGTGTTCTCCTTCAGATTCAATTGGTAATTTTTTTTTTTTGTGACTGTGTTGCGGAAGTTCAGTTTTAAAATTGTACATGTTATTTTGTTTATTTGTTGATTATATAATGGAAATTAATGAGGACTAGGGGTGTGCGATAATTATCGATAATTTGTAACTACTCGATAATTTTTCATTCGATAATTATCGATAATTATCGATAAGTGTTATTCGATAATTTTGATTCGATAATTATCGATAATTGTTCATTCGAAAATTATTGATAATTATCGATAAGTTTTCATTCGATAATTATCGATAATTTGTTGCGATCCGATAATTATCGATAATTTTTCCGATGTGATAATTATCGATATTTTTGTGCGATCCGATAACTATCGATAGATTATTTCGATACCGGACGGCGGATGACCTTTTTTTTTTTTTTTTTTTTTAGGTATTTTGATAGGGAACGGAGGATTATATGAATACGGGACGGCGGACGACGTTTTTTTTTTTTTTTTTAGGTATTCTGATAGGGAACGGAGGATGATATGAATACGGGACGGAGGACGACGTTTTTTTTTTTTTTTTTTTAGGGATTGTGATAGGGAACGGAGGATTATATGAATACGGGACGGCGGACGAGGTTTTTTTTTAGGTTTTCTAATAGGGAACGGAGGATTATATCAGTCCGGGATGTCGGATGACCTTTTTTTTTTTTTTTTTTTTTTTTCGTCGTCCAAAAATTGTGCCGATAATTATCGATAACTGTCGTGAACTATCGATAATTTTTATTCGATAATTATCGATAACTGTCGCCACTACCGATAATTTTTTATCCGATAATTATCGATAAGTGTTCATTCGATAATTATCGATAACTATCGATAACTCAATACGATAATTATCGATAATAAAATTATCGATAATTTTTTCTGATGAACACCCCTAATGAGGACACTCTACTTTTAATATTCTAAAAAAATAATAACTATATAACTTTCCGGTGTTGACAGATCGGATGGTTGTACCAAGGATTGTAAATAATACCAAGAATCACTTTTGTACCAGCGGTATATTTCCAACATAAAATTTCAAATTCACGAAACATTATAAGATATTATATTAGTACAACGTAAGCGCGATTTAAATTGCTTGTAACGCCATCTATCAAGAAATCTTAACACTAAATTAAGTTTATGTTTGTACAATAACAATATCTTTCCTAGGTTTAGCTACTACTATTGGTAGTCCGGGAACCCACATAAAAACACAGACCACGACAGAAAACTTTATATCTACCACTACACCAACTAGTTGTCACTTCTCTGATGAAGAAAAAATACTGTAAGTGAATTCACCTTTAAGTTAAATAGGTTATATGTTATGAGAAGCTATTAAGCATTTATTTGTTAAATATAATATTTATATTAATCTATAATATTTAGTTGACATGACTGTGTTAACGATAAAGGGTATAGCTGGGTTTAGATAGGAAATTTGCCGTTGCGGCTTTTTCGACTCGCACTTGGGGTTTCTTTTTCGTATCAAATAAAAATAATACAGTTACATTTTCAGCAATTTATTTTTCAAACGGTGTTAGTTTTAAATTAGCAAAAACTAAAATCTATGCAGAAAGACAATGTTTGTTATATTTTATTTTATCATAGAAAAGAAATGGATGGTTACAGCCTGTTACAATACAGTACAATACAATAATGATAAGTAACATCATTCCTCTGTTGGTATTATAGAATACGCTTATCCTATTATAGTATTGTATGTTACCTACTATCTATAGCCTTATACTTTGAATAGATCCTTGAGATAGTCGTGTTTCATTACGTTTATTTTTGTTATTTTTTGTTGATATTAAAAAAATTATAAGAGCAATAAAATTCAACACATCAACCTCTACATCAAAATGAGGAATCATGTAATAAGAATAGTAAAAAGGAGCGGACGAGTTATTAACATCTTAACCGCAACTTTATTTGTAACAAGTAACACGAATATAAGATTTATTTTTTTGATAGATATGGTTATAATATTATATAAATAGCACATTAAACGAATAATTATAATAAATTTTTTGGTGCATTTTTTTTTTGAAATATCATATATGTTATATTATATCATACTGTTAATTATGTAGGTACATATAAACACCCACCACAATATTAATATTAAGAGTACTAAACTATCTACTGATTAAAATTTTGTCGTATCCCTGAGCTTTCGTGCTATGATTAGGAATTGGTACATTACGTAAAAATAAATATCTGAGAGCTATTCTCAATATTATATGTAACAGACTCCACGGCACCATTCTCCCCTCTTTATGCCTTTAATGCGTAGGAACTTTCTAATAGTTTAGCATTCATTTTATATCTTATTCCAGCTCGCATATCGCATATCTTTGAAATGAAAGGGTTTATAACTGTAGATATTTTTTATAACATTGCGTTTCATCATTGTTTTTTAAATTAAAAGCGTAGGCGAAGAAAACCACAAACTTGTGCATTATTTGTTTATTTGTAAGACAATACCAAAACGTCTTTATTGGAGAGATTGGTTGGTTCAGGCTGACCAACATCCTCCAATATCCAGTATGTAGCTAGTGTATAGTATTCTATGCTGCAGTTTCAAAATTTCGAGCAGAAACTTTTTGACCTCATAGTATACATATAAGTAGTGTAACCTATAGGTCAAAAAATATTTACTGATAAATAAATTATTTTATTGACTTATCAAAGTGTATTTTTTTAAGTTATCTCATCAATTTTAGATTTTTTTGTCATTTTTTAACCAGACTACTATTACTACTAAATTGATTTTAACAATTTTGACGTAATAAGGTCTTGTAAATCGATGAATGCCGGATGCATGCACGAAGAAGTGTCACGTATCGCGAGTTAGAGCGCGGAACAAGTGATAGAGAGGCACGATCGGCCTAAGCGTTCGACTTGTGAATGAAAAACAATAACGCAGATTGGAGGATCTCAAATATCACATATGTATATAAATTGTAAATAAATTGTTAATAGGACATTTTTACATGTAATTAATCTGTATAATTTAAGTAATAATAATATTTAAATAAACAAAATAAATGTAAATAAATGTTAATTTATCAAAAAAAATTGTAATTAATTGAATTAACTCAATCTTTGTATTATACAAAATAATGATAACTCGGTGATAATAATTCAATTCAATTCATAAAAGTATGCAATTTTTTTCAATGTTTTCTTATGACGTTATTACGTAAAATTATCGTTCGTAAACCGACTTTAAAGACAACCAATTTTTTTTTTTCACTGTTAAATAACTATGGTAATAATTTACATCTGGAAGAAACGCGCCATTTTTATCACCAACGCATTCTCTAACTATAATAGCTATAATATTTCATTCTCCGTAATAAATGCACTTATAGCCGTTGCTTAAGTACTATTCAACCACAGAATATCCTGATGGTAATATGGTATTTACCTCGACCGACGTACTCAAAGTTGGTCACCTGAATGCGAGCTCAAATCAAATCCATATAATAGCTGGGCTCCAACGTGTTTAAAATCATTATAAATTTAGATTTGTGAGTCTATCAGCTTACCTACTAGCCTATGCATGTATTGTATCATGTTGATATTTACTTACAAAATTACATGTACAACCATCCAAATTCCCTCATTAATATTCCGTCCAGTTCGCATATAAACTCAGCAGAGTAACTTCTGTACAATATATCACTAGCCCATGAGCACAATAAATGCAGATATATGTACGTACATAATATAATAGGGACGTAAATTATTGCCTAAGCCAGAGAACGTTAAAATATTAGATTTGGGCAATTTCGTACGATGGATACTATTTCAAATTAAATTTATTTCTCTGGGTAAGCTGGGATATATTTTATTTAATGGGACATAGCGGTAATGTAATACCACGCACGATCTAATCCCAATATTAACGATATTTTGTTAAAAAGTCCTAATAGAGTTTTGTGGCCTATACAAAATAAAATATGAATATACGATTAGAAACTGTCCTGTGAATGGAAAACGTGATAAAAGCCGTGTTTAAACCCGCGACCGTCTGATCACGGGATTAACAGCCAGAGTTTTTTTTTTTAATTTTATCTTTAAAATTCATCAATATGTGCAGGGGAAGATAACAATGTTAGAAAATCGAAAAATATCTGGAGTAATTCTATAATACGTATTTTATCCTACAACATAGGTACAGTATTGTGAAAAAGGCTCATAAAGAACAAACAGGCTTTCACGTCTTTTATTTGTAACTTTATAAATAAAAAAACATAATTGCAACCTCAATTGGTAGTGGACACGGCACATAACTCGTAGAACTGACGGAAGATAGAGTGCCACGTGCCGGCAAGCGCAGCGTTGGATGGCCGTCCGCGAGATGGACAGACGACTTGAGGAGAGCCGCCAGAAACTGTTGAATGGAGGCTGCTTCGAACCGGTCGCTCTGCAGGCCGAAAGGTGAGGCCTTCGTTCAACAGTGGACATCAATTTCTGATATTATAATGATGATGATGATGACGATCATGATACAGATGTAATAAAAGTTACAAGTTAAAAACAATATTTAAATCGTATTATTTTACAGACTAACATGATTTCTGATGAAAGAGAAATTTTTGTAACTAATATACGGATCTATAATAAAGTACAGTTTTAAATCAAATGACTACAAAACGTCAGTAAGCTGTGTTTACAAAAAACATGTTAATCTGCCATCGGATAAAGCATTAGATTACTAAACCAACAATATACTCTTATTAGTCTTGATTCTGTATTACACATTATATGATACAAAACAATACGGCGTAGTTTTATTAATATATAATATAATAAATAATGAGACTTTTGAGAGAACCAGAAGTCAGCAGAATTTCCTTATTTTCCTATCCTCAGCCTTTAGTCATTTATCTAAAAAAAAAAAAAGTTAATTAACAAAAGTTAGGGACGTATATCACTTTATACGTATAAGGTCTCTTTCCTGCTCACGTGATTTCAGAATCCGGAATTTTAGGATAAATTATAGCCTATACGTTATTTAGGTTCGTCAGCTATCTACATACCACGTTTTATTGCAATCGGTTTAGTATTTTTGCACGATAAAGTATATAATAATAAGAATGCTTATTATTTTAATTATTTCACTCCAACCGTTCAACATATAAGTTTACATAAGCTTACATGGATAAAAATAGCCATGTGGAAAATTACGCCCCGACAGGGAGATCAAACTGCCGGGGCTTAGTGCTGTAGGCTGAGAAATCAGCGGACAATCCTAGCTGAGTCGAGCAATACTGTCTTCTATATCCAGGCTCTAAGCAAGCCTTCGTGGATCCCCAGAAACCTCAGATGGTGAGCGAGGCTTACCTGAATCAAACTCTTTGTAGATTTTACGAAACAGATGATTTCACCGGACTCCAAATATTTACGTTTTTTCTCAGTATCAGCTTTATCGACATTCTCGTCATGCGCGATGGTTACATCAACAAAAAACACCCTCGACCGTGTCCTATCCCCCACCACAATATCAGACTTCTGCAGATCTGCCTTTCGATTGAGTATCCTGTAATATTTATGAGGAGTTTAAAGGTCAAAGCGAACAAGGGTCTAAATTTGATAGTTATTTTTATTGGTTTATATTCTTTATAAATAATCTCTAGATTGATACAAACATAGCAATCTGGTATGAAATATCTGATGTCCTAACAAATATAAACAACATATGTTTGTACATTGTGTCTCCAATACCATTCTAGAACAGATTGTATCGAATATAAACGTTGAAATTCTTGTTTTTTTTTTTTATATTATTTTACCAATAAAATTCCTCGCAACAAACTACCCTACAAAGCTTTTACACAAACATTTTCTACAGATTGTGATCGCAGAACAAACAATATTTTTATTGTTACTGAAACGCAGTCCCGATAGATATTGTCTAACGAAAAATTCTTCTCGACTTTATACGGAAAAATTTTATCTCGCAAAAAGCAGATGTAGATCTAAGTGCCTTTGATTATCATGGAAACGTAGCAGTAAATTACGAGGTAAAAATTTTTCAACATCACTGAGCTTATAAACTCGAAATAATATTTATAATCTCATTCAGTCCGCGGTATCGTCTGCGCGTAAATTTTACTTTCACATTTTTTCATAAGAATGGTAGTAGTATTAGTAGTAGTAGTAATAGTCTATTAAGGTACAGGAAGTACAAATACAAATATAGGATATTATACAAATTCATTGTATTAAGAATATGAACGAAAATTATTGTGAATATTATTAAACTAACAACTTAGCTACAATTAGAAGAACGAACGAAGCAAATTTTGTTGAACGTCTGTGTTTTTATACTTACATTATCAAGTCTATTATTTTGTACAAAAAGACGCGAATATTCATTTGGGACAAGGTTTTAGAATATTCATTTGGGACAAGGTTTTACCATATACATATACAATACACATGTACAAGATTTTGTAGGTAAAACATATGTATGTGTAAATAATAAATTAAATATTTTGATGTTTTGGAACTTATTATAACTTATCTCGTTTCTATTGAATTTATTTCAGAACAGAGAACTTTAAAAGTTCTTGTTCCATCTCTTCGGCACAACTAGCGTTCCCAGCCAGAGAATGATAAATAAATAAATAGAAAATAAATAAATTTGTTTCATATAACAAGGTCGTCTGTTCCTAAGGTAAGCAAACTCAATGTCAGCTGTTTTACGTAACAGGGAACTGATATTTTTTTTATTACACCGTGACTCGAGGGGGGAATCGAACCCACAACCCTAGAACAGAAGGCAGGGTCACGACTAACTATGCCAACGGGCCACTAAGAAAATACCAATTCAAAACATAACAATGGCAAACATTACAGACAAAAAAAATATTATCTTTACAAGTTATACGATGACAGGCAAAACCATAAAAGAGATAAAAACCGAAACAATTGACGATTTACTTACTTTAAAAGGCCAATCCAAATAAAGTATATTTTTTTTTAAATCTGAAATTGTGAGTCAGGGCTGCTAATATTACTCATGATTTCCGACTATGGATACAAAAATGTTTTAGAATAATGACCGTACAATGGTAAGCAATCCAGCGATACCGCACTCACACTGTAGCTAAAAAATGAAATACAGAATGTTATTTGTAGAAAAAGTCAAATAACGACCAGTTATAAGAGAGACTTTGTATTGGTACACATATAATTATTTCGTCTTATTTATTAAGCCAAGCCTTGTTGAAATTTCATTTTTTTTTTGTGAATAAGTAGGTAAAAGGAGAAGGGTTGTCTGTTTAAATATTTAAATGTTATCCCTACAATATATAAATGCAAAAGTAACTCTGTCTGTCTGTCTGTCTGTCTGTATGCTACGCTTTAACGCCTAAGGTATTTGGTATGAAGATAGAACTGAACTTGGGAAAGGACATAGGATACTTTTTATCGCAAAAATAAGGGTAGAAGAGGTTGAAATAGGGGACGAAAGTTTGTATAGAAGTTCCTTATTGTCAAACATAAAATCATGTAAGATTGTTCAATTGTTTAAGACAAAGACAAGATAAAGCGTTCACGGGGGAAGCTGCGGCGGCGACGGTGCGCTTACCATGTGCCGATGTGCACGCCGTGCGCGATATAACCGAATTCCACGCTGGCGAAGCCACGGGCGGAAAGCTAGTTTATTATATTCCTTAGTTTCATTACATTTAAGATATTTTCTTTGGTGGAAAATTATATAAAATTACTTATGATTCATTTAATGAATCAAATATTATCTATATAACACTACTCTAAACCGACGTATCTCGAGTTTCAGCAACCAGCAAATGACAACAATTTCAGTATGACATTTTTCGTATAAGAACTGATCTAGTACAAGATGAACTCATGCGTACCAAAAATTCAATATTTTTAAATTAAGTATATAACTTCGCTTATATTTATTTTTAGTATTTATTGCTATAGTGACTACAGCTGATATAATAAAAACGTTCGACCTGTTGAAATTATAAGCATATGCGATAAAAAATATAATAATAATAATAAAACGGACAGAGATTCTGTTATACCTTGATCCTATGTGTTAGCAGTTTCTCGTGCTCAGGGTTAAAATAAATTTTGTGAGGAATCTAAAATATCTCATATTTTTTAATAGGCCTATTAAAATCATAGATAATATTTATATCAAAATATAGCACCGATATGTTAACCAGCTCTTACAATACAAGCACAGTTAAACAATATTTATCTAAACTAGTGGTGATTTGAGTTGGTCTAGTAGAAAGAAATATACGTAAATGGTTATCGGCACTGAACTTTGCTTTATTTATTTTAAAACATCTTCTGTTTAGTGGTAAAATAAATGGTGGTATATAGAACAGGATAGAGGAAACCTTCATATTTCATGTGTATGATTCTGATATAAATATGTATATATAACAACCATTTTATTATTTCTATCAATTCACAATAATGCAAAATGTCAAATGAAGATACAATTATTATAGGAAAGAAGTATTTTAATAGGAAATGAGATATTTCCCAGTCCTTTGATATTTTTGTATAGCACACACTAACAATATTAACTAACATGGTGCAAGTAAACTACAGTGCTAGTAAAAACACAAAAATTGCAACTATTTCTCATTTTAACTACTAATATAACAAAAATGTGTTTTCTCTGCACACATAGTACACTGTTGTTTTATAACCGGCGGTTATTAGACTTTCGGAACAAATGAAATGCATCGTCGTATTTAGCGTACAGGTTGAGTTTACATCGAAGACTCGACCTTGTTTTAGGGTTGGCAGTTTATTGTTTTTCTTATTTTATCTACTATACATAACTTCAGGCTACAGTTTTACTTTTACAATAGCCAGTTAACAATCTATTTGTCCATTTACTGATTTACCTAATCTTTAATTATCATCATTCCCAGAAACCAACAAGGAGCAGAGGTCATGAATGCGTTTCTAAATAAATATATTGAGGGGGCAGGAGAAATAATTAGAATGGGAGGGTGTTGACTACTGATTCTCACTTATAGTTTAAATTGTAGCTATAGTAGCTAGTGTACATAAATGTACAATTTATACTATTAAGACAACCGTTATGGATATTTATTAAGGTTTTTGAGCTCAAAAATAGTGTTCTATTTTTAAGGCAGTTAGAATACCTTATTACTTAGAAACTAAATCTGTAGAAATATTACTATCCACTGTAATACACAAAGTGATGTGGTGTGTACTTATCATCATCGACATCTCTCTCTCTCTCTCTCTCTCTCTCTCTCTCTCTCTCTCTCTCTCTCTCTCTCTCTCTCTCTCTCTCGGCATAAATAAAAGCAACGCTTAGAGGGCTGTCACGTATCACATTTTTATAACCAAGCGATAGTGGAAATCGCAAAGTAATTGCTGCCAAACTGAAATTCAGAAATGACAACAAAACGGGCGATCTAGTTCCCTCCTATCAGCTAGGGTTGAACAAAATTATGCAACGTGTCTTTATATTTATAACTATTATTATTGAATAACTTTACAAAAATATACAATATTATTTAAGGAACTGTCTGTATATTATGTTTTGTTAGTCAGTTTTATTAGTGATTTTATTACGATGTAATGAAATAAGATTTAAAAAAAAAAAACCCGTGTGTACGGAGTACATATGTTAGAAGTGAAACATGCTTAGCAAACTCAATTTCAAATTTATTAATTAATAGTTAATAGACGTCAGAAACTAAAGAGTATATTAAAAGGATATCATTCAAACGAATTATCCGAGTCTTGAACTAAGCAATTAAGTAAGTAGACGCTTATAATTTTATTTTTTATTTTTTATTAATCAATATTGAAATTGTACATGGTAGGTATTTTGTAATTATGTATAATTCTAGTTAGTAGTCATATGTTTTAAGCCCGTTTGTAGTTAGAACGCGTTTTTCCTAGTAGAACTAGTTCTTACTAAATGCCTTTGTTAAAACTATAATTAAATAATGCTCAAAATTTAGTATCAGTTAAAAATAATTTTTACTAGACATAACGTGGTTTTCCGAAGCGACTCAGTTGAAACGGTTTCTACAGAGAACGCGTTCAGTTGGAGTAATGTTTTCTTGTTATTCGTTCGATTATCGAAAGATATTTTTTTATTGTTTTGTTGTTAGGTTTTTTTTTATTGATTGGTTATTAGGTCTTTTTTTTAGAATAATCTAATATAATAACATAAAAATAAATAAAACGAATAATCGTATGAATCAGCGCTAAGTAGTATATTATATATTATTGATATTTGTTTGGATTTTTTTTTTAATTTTACTATGAAAACAATCCAACAAAAGATATATTGCAAGTGATGATTATGTTCCAGTACATTTAAAGTTGTCATTCCATTAGAGTTTTAATCCATTCTTCGACAACAAGAAAAACTTGGTCGAAGATAAGAACTCGAAAAATTAAGTTGAAACGTTTAAAACAAATCAATATTGGGGTAGTCTTGTTTGTTCCGATTTCACGGAACATTGCTATTAGTCGTTGAACACGCAGATAGAAATACGGACATATCATATATACACTAATCGTACGAGTAATACAATTTCAACCGAGCGTTTGTAATCCCATAATACTTAACACTAATCTCTTGTGCTTGCCCGTTCGTATTTATGAACTTTACTAGCCTCTGTATATGGTTTCAAGTGTATCTATTTCATATATAATAATTAATATTACGATGTTTAGTTTTTACGTTTTTTAAATAAGAAGGCGTTTTTAAATAAAATATGTCAAATGTTATTGTTAACTTTTCAGGTCGTAATGATATACGTATATGTGTAATGACGTATGATATGTAATGAAAAAATTTGTCAATAATATTTGTCTACTAAAAACGTAGAAGCATTTTAATATTATTAAATTATGATGTCTCAAAAAGTCTAACTGTTTTCGTTATGACTGTGATATAAGCTCCCCATATTTAAATACACTTTACCATAATAGTCTTTACTCAGCAGTGTAATATTTCAGAAACTGTCTCATTACAATACCAAAATGTATAAAAATATTACGTTACGTTAAAGATAGATATAATTATCTTTACCAATATTACAAATATATTATAATATTACTTGTATGTTACACATTCGAGGTTATTAAGTGAAATTTCACACAATCGAAGTTGCAGGAGATCACTAAATTAAAATAAAGAGTAAATGTTGATTTTTTTGCTTATTTTGTTCGGTAGAATTAAATTTCCAATCCAGTGGTAGCGTTTTGTGTTTCAAAAGCGTTTGCTTGCAAATATTATTTGAATAAAATTATTTGAATTTGAAAGGCTCTGCAAGTGATATTTGAAGTACCTGAGGATAGAACTCATCCAGCTCGAGTCAAGTGTCGACAGTTCTATATCTGTTTTTTCCATATATTTTATACAAAGTAAAATAATTTACATTTTGTTATAAAATTCATTTTTATTTGGACTACGCAGACCAAGGACTGAGGAGAGGACTTTAAAGAGCGACCGAGAAAAATACCAATTTTTTGCCTCTTCATGATCTCGTGATTTCATTTTAAAAAGCGATTTAAAAAAAAATTGTGACGATATTTTAAAGAAGACTTTTAGTAATAAACTGTACCTGAAATCTGTATTTCGTGTTGTAAGCTTTTAACAACACGGTTCCGTTTATTGTTATTCATATATTAAGTAATTTATATAGCTATACTATATTACGAGTATAACTTAGCTAAACTATATTAACTATAACTAAGCTTAAATAAATAGAAACCATGTCTTACGTAAAACTATTCGTTTATTAATAAACCGGTCGTGTGGTGACCGGCAGAGAAGAATAATCCTGACATTCTGTAATATCGTTATAATCAGCAGCGTCATCATATCCTTTTTTTTTTTTTTTTGGCGGGAAAAAATGTACCTGGTACCAATTTGGATATGGATAGCAGAACCACAGATGACAGAGGCTGGTGATGATATATCCTGATGGTTCTACTAAAATTGAGTTTTTTTTGATTTTTCAATTTAGATGTCCAAAAAATATAATTATATAGCCTATGTCTAACAATGGAAAGTGTACAAGCGGTTGCAATTTAGTACCGAAGTAGACAGTCGTCTCTACTTAGAGTCGAACTATTATACATAACATCATTTTTCGCCCACTTATGTTTTAGATTTATTTAACTTGACAAAGTATCAAATAAAACATTGAAAATGTTTTTAAGTCTCTTTCAGTGTTAGTACCGTGAAGCGTGGAAAGGGCTTATTTATTATTGAAAATATTAACGCCTACATAAACAAACTTAATCTTTCTTAAATTTATGTACTTTTGTTTTATTTAAAAGGCTGTTAATTATAAAATTAAGAATAGCTCACGATGTTTTTTTTTTTCCTTAAGAAGTAGAGAAATAATAATATATTTCAATTACCAACAAAATGAGAATTTTTTCCTGTTAAATGCAGCTTAAAACAAACAAAAAAATTCCATAATTATATAGATATATTTGGCAAGAACGAAGGTATTATATTGTCACAAATAATTTATTGTTTTAATATTAATTATTGAATATTAAGCATAATTAAGGCAGTATATCCGTACGGTAACTGGGAGAGAAAAAAAGTCCCGATTCCTATTTGCCGAGGTGTAATAAAAGACGACTAAGGCCAGATAGTGGTGCAAATAACTGTATACCAACCAATGGAGCAGAAGCGTTATAAGCGAACTATATTCAGCGATAACACACTGCGTTCGCTAACACGCCTCCCAATCGTGGCGAATTTCGACAAACCCCCCCCCCCCCCCCAAATGAAGGGAAAGTTTACGTTCAGTAGTAGACATCCAACGACTCATATGACGGATTTTTCCATTTTATCCTCAAAGGTTTAAATATACATCATACATCAGCAGGCTCTGTCAACAAAATACGCGAATAACAATATCAGTTCCATTTTATCCTTGCATCGTTATACCTCAAGAATAAAAAAAAAAAGAAAAACTTAACCTCGAATTTTGCATATATCGTAAGCTAATATTAAAACTACTTATGAATTATATCAACGACAATACACCGTATGTATAAACCAACAACAACAAAGCTTTATTGAACTATTAACAATATAAATCAAATAAAATTTAAATTAAGTTTTTGTGTGCTAACTGCCAACCCTAGCTTACAAAATTTGATAAAGTTTTCTAATAATGTCCGTTCCAAATTGAACTAATATTTCTTCAGGGCCGGTAATGCAAACGAGTTTTTTTTTTCGTTCAATGCTAAATTAGACGCCTTTGCATATTTTCAATGTAAACAATAAAAATTAGACTTTTTTTAAATTAAAAATAAAACTTATTCAAGAGTTTTTTTTTTATATAAGTGTTCCCAATCAATGTATAAAAATATCAAGAGAATAATTATTGAATGATATACTTTTTTAGTTTTAATTAAAAACACATCAATACTACACCTCTTAAGGGAAAGGTACGGTAGTACGTTAAGTAAACGATAGTTAACATAATACTTCATGTTATCAATCCTAAGCACGTATATTGTATTATTTTTTGTGAATAACCATTTTTTAGTATTCAAAATATGTCATGCACGTGGTCCTACTTTTGATACATTTATTTCAATTAAAAATACAGTATTATACAAAATATTACTTATATAAATAAATATTACTTATATAGATATTTTCATTAAAATTTAACAAGTGAATACAAAATAACATTTGCACTAGTTATAAATAATCCATTCCGTTACAGCGATGGAACTAATATAATTGTCACTCCTCAGAATCAATGTAAGCAGTAAAAGTACACATAGAACTGCGTATTCAGTCGTGTCCTCATTTCGTCGTCAGAAAGACACCGCACCACTTCTTAATTGACAAATGAGACGACCGTTCATGTGGAGTGCTGCGTGTAGTCGCCTTAGCGCCAGCGGGTTCGATTCCCGCTCAGGGCAGATATTTGTATTTGCACAAATATTTGTTTATAGTCAGAGTGTGTGTCCTTTTGGGTCTCCCCACCAAACCTTGGAGAGCACGTTAAGCTGTCGGTCCTGGTTGGTATCGAACCCTTCTTCTTATTTTAAGCTCCAACCCTTCTTCTATATGGAGAAGAGACCTCTGCCCAGCAGTGGGATACGCGGTATAGAGCTAGAAGCTCTTATTAAACGTACGCTTTGTGATTAGATCAGTGTACAAAGTAATGCTGAAGCCGTTCCTACTTTAAATGTTGCATTTGGTACCTACCGATAGACAAGAAGATGGTATTGCGGAAACGTTTTGATATCCAAGATGATGCTAAACCAAATTCAGATGGCAGCTTCAATTAAATTTTACTGCTACGCTCGTCTTAAGAGACATGTTTTCAAGATTTTTGTAACACAAATTCAACAAAATGTAATAAAACTCTTACCAAAAACCCGTAAATTTGACTACCCTAACTTGTCAAACAAACAGGTTTCATTGAAAAAAGGATTTAGTTACATAAATGATATCCATATGCTGCTTTGTACGACTACTGAAGACCGAAGAAAACAAATTTCCTTAACCCTTTAGGTACTGTGAGAAGGCATTTGATTTACCGAAACACTATAAGCATAGATTAGGCTATGTGTACACAGATGTCATTTAAACTATCTGAATATTGAAATAAAAGTTTCATACAACCCTATAAAAACTTTACTAAATATACTGTACGTTCGTATACTGTCTTAATATGAATCAGTTGAATTTCACTAATTTTAAGTGATTATTCACTTTTTATCAATGAGAGAATCGTATCACGCAGAATTAGTAACTATTCACTGTTTGAATATGTTAATATCAGAGTCATGGTTTGATCATTAAATGTGTGTCTGTGTATTAGTGAGTTTTCACTAACTTGTTACTGAAATTCACGGATATGTAGTGAATCTAGCTTCACTAATGTAACTAATGAAAATTTCACTGATTAATATTTAGAGAGTATAGAATCATACTTCCACACTAATCTTACTGCAGTACGGATACCGACTAGGAGATGTTATCTCCCTGAAATCGCTTTGTTGAAAAATGTCTTTAGGCTTCTGCATTGAAACGTATTTGATATCAACATCACTAACCTTCGGTTTGTAGATCACGTAGGTATATTCACAGAATTAGAGAATTTAGTCGGATTCTATGGAATGAAATTCAACACCAACTCTCAAACGTAGATGGCATTAGTAAGTATTCACCTAAATAAAATCTATATATACATCCAATGATTGGAACAATCTAAAAAAATTACCATTTTAAAGTGGGATTAAAAACAATTATTCTCTTTTTAAATTTATATTTGTATATTTGATTTTTTTTCCAATAACTACTTATACCATTTATTCAGGGTTTGCCATTCAATTACATATTTTTCTGGGATGGTTTTAATCTGAGAAATATCCGGACCTTTCGAGAAACGTAGAAATAAATTTAAAAAAATATATTCTTAATATTTAAGAATGGATAGAATCTTTTTAGTTTTTTTAAAACTCATCACATTTTGTGATAAAGGCGAATTTTTTTTTAACGTTCGTCGGTTTCGGAAAGTAATTTTATTTTTGACTGTGAAATTCAAATAAAGGGTAACTTTACTGAACAAAAAAAGAAAATTACATGTTACTCGTGTCAGATTTAATGTATTGTTTTCCTGACTGACTGTATTTACGAACTAAGCGATGCGAGCTGTTTTACCACAATTTAAAATAAAAACAAAATATTTATATTCATTGTTTTGAAAATATTATCCATCTAAAGAAAAAACCTCGCTTCTCTTTTATCATATTGTAAATATAGAAGTACATTCTTTACTGCACAATGTTTTGAAAATTTTATTACACTGTAGCATTAATTGGTTCAATCACCATTTATTTCATTTTATATAATACTTAGAACCAGTTAGAACTTTAGAACCAGTAACAAGCTGAATTGTTCCTACGATCTGTAAAATAAATTGGCTTTATAAATAAGTCAACTGCTTTGGAAGGTTTTAAGAAATATCGGTGGCTATTTGAAGCGTCATTTCCTCCAAAACGTTGTGAACTTGATTGAGAAAAAGCAAGACACAAAGTTATCTTTATCACCCAATTTGATACAACATCGACGACCGATTCTGTTAAATACGGATCGTTTGTCTTTGAAGCTGAAAAGTGTCTTCTTTTACTTTCATATTCGGAGAATTTATAAAATTAAACGACAGGGTTCTATATGTTGATTTTAAAACCCGTATAGGACTTTTTTAGCCTATTCTTAGGAATTGATTAATTTTATCAACGGTAATAAGCAATTAAAACTGGATTAAGCTTGTATATGAATTAAATAAACTGAATCAGTCTGTAAACTTACCACTACTGGGCGAAGTCGTGTTCTCTCATTGGAGAAGAGTTGGAGCTTAATCCACGCTGCTCCACTGCGGGTTGACGTATATTTTCCCTATCATGACTAACGATCGGTATCATATGTCCACGATAACAACAGGGACCGACCGCTTTACGTGCTCGCCAAAGCACGACGAGGTGACACAAAATGACATCCACCCAGATCAAAAACAAGTATTTGTACAAATACAAATATCTGCCCGAGCGAGAATCGAACCCGCGACCGCTGGTCTTAATGCGACTACACGCACCACTACACCAGAACGGTTGTACTTAAGAATAATGTTCAATAAAAAGTATAGTTGAAACTCGCGTAATGTGTAAAATCAGGTGATCCTCATTTAAGAAAACGAGCTGAGCAGAAAATAAATATTACATTTGTAGGTGAGCAAGTTGTTCAAACGTCACCTTCGTATGATTTAAGCTTATCAAGCATCTATAAATATTTCTGAAGCAGATCCTCAGAGGACTCAGTGCAATATCAAATAACCAATAATTAATTTTCTAATAAAATATATATTAATACTAACTTAAATATTAATTAATTTTATTCTGAAATTCAATTGAAATGCTATTGAGTACGTTTACATTCAATCATTTCGATTGCGGCGTTTTTGAATAATAAATGATTTTGTGTTAAGATCTGAGTGGGAACGATAATGTAAGGCGTTTGATACAATCTAATTTAATTGTCATATAATATAGTTAAATCTCATGTAATTATGTTAAAAGCATATTAATAAAGATTCATCTTATTTATATACAAAATTGGAGCGATATTTTAAGATAAACACGAGAGATTCTTTTGATAGCTTTAGTGAAAAACTGCTTAAAATTAAGTCTCGAAATATTACGTGGTTTTTTAAAGATATTCTTGAACGGAACTAAACTGAATTATATTGTAAACGTCCCAGTGCTGGGTCCCAGTCTAGTGTAATAACGTGGTGGATTAAGGTCGTGGCAAGAAAGGTTTTTCTTCTATAACGAGAAGAAACTTTTGCCCGGCAGTCGGTTGTTTGCAGTCTGATTCAGTTTAGTTACTATCAGTTCATTCTTCAGTAACCCCCATTTTATTATACGGCAATGATAATAACATAATTGTATTCGATTAAATACTTAAAGTTGTATATCAATATCCTTTCAGCCTCGACAACAATGTTTAATAATTCCCTTTATTAAAGCTGCTCATTTAATAAATGACAGCATGTAACGCACGACCTTGCTTTAAAATACGGTTTAACATTTCCCACTGGGTGTTTGATATTTAATATCAAAATATCGAGTTTAATATCTCTAGCTTCATATGAAATGAATCACAGAACAGAGCTTTGCTTACCCACCAGGGTCGACACGTAAGTGGCTCTGTGGGAATATTTTCATGTATTACTGGATGTACTGGAAATTTTCCTTTATACGTGTTGTTTAACAGATTTTAAAATATGCCACCGTTGGTCTAATAACGTCCCCGATCGTATACTTCCTGCTCTGATTCTGATTTCCCGTTCTGATTCTGATTGAGACCTACGCTCATCAGTGGACATTCAACGGCTGATCTGGTGTAGAATTTTCCGTTCTATTATATTATTATAGGTTTGTATATATATATATATATATACACACGTACTAGTTTGAAGTCGTTGGAGTTTGAAAAATATATTAGTGAACACATAAAAAAAAAAAAAATATATATATATATATATATATATATATATATATATATATATATATAGTAGACGTAGTTGCTATGACAACAACGTCAATGCATCGTCATAACTAAATACTACGTCAACACTGTCATACACACAATAAATTATTCATAAAATTTCGCCAATTCTTGTGATTAACATTTTCACAGCATTAACGTAACCATAAAACTTGCACCAGTGACTTGATTCGTTTAAACTCGCCTCTATTTCACATTACATGTTAGCATTGTACATAAAAGCCTCATTTTCTTCTTGTTTATCATACGTAGTTAAAACGGTTTCGCATATATGAATTTAAAATTCGTAATTAATGTTCTTTTTCCTTTTAGATAAAACTAGCTTTTAAAACGTAAGCGGTTCTTTAGTTTGAGAGCGTGACTGAAATTAATATACATTTTTTTAATTTAAATAGTATTTATTTTACAGCATATTAACAATTCCTTTTAATTAAAAAAAACACGTAGTAAATTTAATAATGAAAACAAAAAGCTGTGTTTTAATTATCTTTTATTAATGTACACTTATAAAATGAAATCATAAAATAGATATTAATTTTAATTCGAGTTCAACTCGTATATACATTTTTTTATTTATTTATTTATAAACTATTATCCTCTTTGAATAAATATCGTCTCAATGAAACCCGTATCAGATGAATAGCTAAATATTATAAGACCCATTGCACCCGTTCTTTGTAAAACACGTTCACACAATTTTGTATCGGCTCATGGATTTTATCAGATAAATGAATTTGAAATTAAATCTATTATATCTATTTCATTAAGAAATTCAACAAGTGGAACTAGAATTAGAATATGTACTAACGGAATTCTGTATATAGTTTTCTCTGGAGTATTATATTGGGATTATAGCAGGTGTAAGTATATTTGCTAATAAATTATTGCTAAGTTCTGTTGTGTATAATTGTTTTCAAATATTTAAAAAAAAGTTCATATATATATATATATATATATATATATATTTTTTTTTATGTGTTCACTAATATATTTTTCAAACTCCAACGACTTCAAACTAGTACGTGTATGTAAACAACGAAAATATAATTACGTACTTTTTAACCTCGTTTGAAGACCGACAGAATTGATTATTATTTTTTTTATTTGATATTTAATATTATTACTATACTGAAACTTGTGTGTTTGTTTAAACTCATTATTCTTAATTTAAATTTAACAATATCATTATTCTGAAGATCTATCAGTCCTGTTTCAAAAATTATTACATGATTTTGTAGTGAAGTAGTATGTTGGAAGTTACTATTCCTTAACTATCATTTGTCCAAATATTACGTAGATGAAAAAAAAAAAAACATTTATTTTACTTTTTAGAAAGCTATTTTTAAAGATCAAATAACAAGGAAAATATTCTATGGTTCTGTAAGTATAGATTATTTCAACAAAATAATGTTAAGGGCTATTAATATTTTGTGACACTAACCTAATACTATTCAATTTATTTGCAAAATATGTTTATTATAAATTATTCAAGCTAATAAATTTAAGCGATTTCACTCTTTACGAAAAGATACCGAAGGACCATATTGCGCTGCGCTTACTCAAAGTGCCTAGTTCACATTGCAATATTTTACGGCTAACGATCTTAATCATAAAACACAATTTCATGAATAAATGTCCATCGCATGCCTACAATGGAGCCGTGATAACGATATACGAGCCAATGATAAAACCAGTGAAATTTAATCGCTTGTTTATGAAGTCGAATACGTTATATAGACGAAAAGTCCTTTGCCAAGTAAAACTCTTATATATATTATTAATTGTTTCTCCAATCCAGACATAATATATATAATTATGTTGCATAAAATGCAAGTGTAATTGTTATAACCTTATCTACCAGTCAACCTTAGTACGTGCAAGAGAGGACGTTTATAGGTGTGCAAAAGGCGAAATAAATCCATTAAAAAGAGAAACAAATTATAAAACTAGTAATTACTTTAAATAAATCTTACTTACTATACGATCTAGAAATATGAAACAAATAACACTAATACGAGTATTAAACATAACAGAACCTAACAAAGAAAGCTATTGTAATACTTTATGAAGTTGAATAAACAAAATTTAATGGGATCCTTAATAGAATATTAAACGGCAATTAGATGGAACTTCGAAATGGTGGCAATTAGATTGATAGATCGGTTTGACTGTGAAAGTGCTCTTATCGTCAGGCATTAGTCAAATTGACATACCAGAGCCAACACGGTAATGACACTGCGTATTCAAAATAGATCCAGTGTAGACGGAAAGTAACTTCCCAATAAAATAAAATAAAGTTAACAAATAATTACCATCTTTGATATTAGCGCCACAACGTGCCATATATTTATAATATTATATAATATATAATAATAATATATAATATAATATTAACCAACAATCACACCACGTTAACCTAGGCCCGTGCTAAGTTCGTAAGAACTTGTGTTACAGGTACTAGGAAGGGAAATAAATTTAAGAAATTTAAATAAATACATATATACATAAATACTCATCCATGACCCGGTGCAGACATCTATATTCGTCATACAAATTATCTGCACCTGGCGGGATTCGAACCCGCGACCGCTGCGTAAAGTGTCCAGTTGCCTGACTACTCGACTAGGCGGCCGTCAAATTAAAAAAAAAAATTATATTATTTCTGTTAACCACGACTTTAAATAAAGATATCTATCTAAAAACTGAAACAGCCTGTAATGAAGAAGAGGGCTTTGCCCGCAGTGGGACATTAACAGGCTGATTTAGTTGAGTTCACTTTACAAAAATCTTCGAGCAGGAATCGAAAACATGTTCGTCGGTGTTGATTGAAGTTTCTTCACCTCGACACAAGAATGATCGGTCCTATATCCATATAAAAATTAAGAATTTTATTGTTTCTGTAATCGTAAAGTGTTACCAGTCCTAAATATATTTAAAAAAAATATTGATTTTCGCATATTTGTTGCAAAATGTTATAAAATTTTACGATAAGTCTCTAAAGAAGTGACGAGTAACAAAATATTAAAAGATACAAATGAAAAGTATTTAATTTCAATGTACGTAAAACTGCGTGAAACGCTTAGTTTATTTATGAAAGTAAAACCTGTGAAATAAGGTCTTATACCGAGGAAAGCCTAAAACTAGTTTTAAAATGTTTGTCAATTTGTTCGAAGTTGGATGGTTTCTAAACCAATTAAAATTTGTAATTAAAACTCAGGATTCCCTTTGAATCTGCAAAAGATCTGTCAGAACAGGATAGTAGAATAATTTAGTTAAGAAGTTGATTTGAAAATATTAATTACATTCGTTTTTTGACTATGCTAAATATGTAAAATAATTGGAAATAGCTTGATTACATTTTAACAATTAACTTCTCGTTTACAGTACTATCCTAAAACTAATCTGGATATATGGCATCCAGATTAGGTCTACAGCCAACAAATATAACATAACGTATCTCCAAACTGTATAGAACAATATTCTGCGTGTCATTACTCTCACCCCGTGGTTTGGTTGAAACTCGGAAATCCACTATTATCTTGGAATGCCAACAATAACAGCGGAAATCGAACGCTACGAGAAAAACTACATAGAGCATCTTTTTGCACATCCTAATCCACTAGCCTTCCAGTTGACGACCTCGAGGCCTGTAAAAAGACGGAAAAGAGCTCACGTGCTCTCTGCTTAAAAGAGAGATACAGCCCAATCCTGTAGTCACTCCAAATGCCATTCTCCTCTAAACAAATTTACTTAAAGTCTGGCGGCTGATTGTAATTAATAAGGAAGGAAAAAAAACTTGATTACATTACGAATTCTTAGTAAAACGTAATTAAAATAAAAAAATTAAGTCTCTCGTTATTAATGAATTAATTTTTATATTTTAAAGTTAATTAAACTTAGAAGAAACAAAATACTAATAAAAGGAGAAGAAACTATAACCCGACATTATCAAATAAAATAATATTTAATTTGATAATGTTAATAATCATCCCTTGTTTATTAGTTTACTAATAAAACTACAATCTTTTTACACTTTTCCACTTGTTTATTTTTTAGTTTGTTATTTAGTTTGAAAATGAATCAAGATAATTAAAATTCTTATTTTTATTTCAACTCTTAGACAAAATTTTGTGGAAATAAAATATTGCAAAACACAGAACGAAAAAATACCAAAAACTCACAAAAAAAAAACACCAATATGAAAAAAAATGGGGTCGAATAAAAACATCGTTATGCTTCCTCAATTTATAATGATAAATCTTTTCCCATAACAAAACGGAATACCGGAAATAACATACAGACAGCCATTACCAAAGCATCGGATACTGAGAGCATCGACAAAGAACTTCGAAAGTAACAAAAGACATCAATTTCTCTGCGATTTCCGCAATGACATTTCACGTTTTCTTCACTACTGAATTCAAGTTAGTGACAAATTAACATTTGCAGGTAACGTTTAAACTCACAATGATTTTGCTATAAATACCTATCTGCAAAAGTAATTAGGTCACAGTTATTTATTGTGATTGGTTTTGTTTATTCCTGTGATTGTGTTTGTGAAAAAATAATTGTTTGATTTTTACGACTTAGATGAATTAGTTATCGACCAAATATCTAAGCTTTTAAACTAAGTTATTTGTACATAATGTACACAAAGCTAATATGAAAATCAATCAAAACATACGTATACAAATCATGATTAAGTTGAGAAATAAGAATTGTAATGGCTTAAATTGGTGTTATCCGTGTGTCGTGTTAGTTTAATTATATGATTATCATACTAATATTATAATTAAGCGAAATTAAGTTTGATTGTTACGCTTTCACGCGAAAATTACTTAACCGATCATCATGAAACTTTGTACATATATTCTTAGAGGTATTAGAAGTAACATGGGATACTTATATGGGATATTTTTTTTTTAAATCGCGATAACCGACACCTCGGGCAGAAGCTAGTAGCAATATAAAATAGGCTTTGAATTTCAATATTTCTAAAATCATTACATTTTTAAAGTTACTGTTGTGCTCCTAAGATATTTAATAGCTTAGTAATGTAGTGGATTTCCTCGGGTAAGACATTCATTCACCCCCTTAAGAATGTAGTTTACAAAAGGACTAAACTATTTATTATTATATTTTTAGTTTCAAACCTAAAATAAAATTGTTTTATGATTTATTTCTCGCTTAAAAATTATAAATTTACATCTCTCATTTTACTCTCTTCCGAGATTTTCTGAAGATCCTTCCTTCTTGTATAAGAACACTTAGAAATTTCTAGAAATGCCTATAGTTTCAATGTCTTTATAAATCAGCCATACAAGAGTTTTTTTTTTTTTTTTTTTTCATGTTATAACTATAATATTTCTTAATGAAGAGGCCTTAGAATGAAAAATAATTTCTAAAATTAAATTGTGATTTACTCAAAACAAACCATTGAAAGAATTGTCTGTTATTATATTACGTACAAATTATATAATAATAAGGACTCCAAACTAATACACTAAGTAGGATTTAGTTCACCGCTAGAAACATTGCTTGGTCTAGTATATCGTGTACTACATTAATGGTTTTAGTATGTAACTCCGTGGTTAAATGTATTAGAACAGAATGTGAATTTTCCATTACTGCTTAACCACTCATATAAGATGGTCGAAACTAGTTGAGTTGAATAAAATTTTTGAAAACGTTAATTATTTTCGAATAGTTTTTTCCACGATTTTGAACCACGTGCAATTAACTTAATCATAACCAATACCATTTTACTATAATTATTTATTGAGTTATAACTACACTTCTAGACGGTGTATTAAAATGAAACCTATGCCAGATTTTATGATAGAAATCCCCAATTACAACTTTTAAAACCACATTTCATTTTCTGCAGAATATTTTGCTTGAACAAACATACAAACAAACAAACAGATCAAAATTCTAAAACTAATTATTTTGGCTTCTTACCGCTCTTATAATAAGCCCTAGTCAGTTACAATATTATTATATAAATGTAGATGCGGAATAGAACGAAAAGAAAAAAGAAATAGGATAATTTATATATATTTATTAAATTATAAAAAACGTGTTATTAGTCGTTATTTATTTTATTATAAAAAACGTATTATTAATCCGTATTTATTATATTATAAAAAACCTATAGAATATATAGAAATACAAAAATAGATTTAAGTCGACATTCAATAAAAAAAATTCTCAAATCAAAGAACGACTACCAAAAATTTTACCGTGTACGTGATTATTCATTGGGAAAAAAAATGTCACCTCCCCGCAAACATTCGTCTGTGAAATATCGAATAATAACTGAAGAATTATTTTCCCGTGAAGTCAATTTGAATAAATTCGGGGAGCACAAATTGTCCTTTGACGCATTGGTTTGCTAATCCTTGATTTATTCGTATAGGTTTGAAGATCTATATATGCTTTTATGATTTTTTTCTTAGTCCTGACGCTTTTTTGGTTTTATGTAATGAAATAAAATTATCTTATAACATGATAGATACATTTTAAAACGACGCTTTTTTTCAGTTATCGGAATTATAAATATGAGGATTTAGATAAATGATGTATTTTAGTTCAGTCCAGTATATACTCTATCTTGCGTTACGTTATATATCTAGAAAACATTTTTTTTTTTTGTAAGAATAATCTAGTCAACTAAGGGTCAATGAAATTCCAAATGAAAAACAATGCTAGTAAAATTAAGACCCATGATGTGGTATATTGATATATTTTACATACACAAATGGTCAATATTTTAACTTAATTTAACACATACGAGTATTACAATATATTCTTAATGCGTTTTAAATAAATATTATATATAAATACTACACCAACACTCGGGATGGGAATCGATCCCAATCGAATAGGACCCAAAGCGTGGTGATCAACGACAAGCGGTCCCCCGGCTCTCTTGTAACAATGGGAGTACCTCAAGGTTCGATTTTAGGTCCCTTTCTATTTCTGGTTTATATTAATAACCTCCCTCATCTTGTTAGAGATGATCATGAGATAGTCTTGTTTGCAGACGATACATCTTTACTGTTTAAGGTTAAACGTGGACAAAATTCACTCGACGATGTAAACAGGGCTCTCTCTAAGATTATCCACTGGTTTAATGTAAATAATCTACTATTAAATGAATCCAAAACAAAATGTGTGAGATTCACTTTACCGAATGTTAAGTTGGCTACAACCAGTATCAGGATTAGGGATAAGGAAATAGAATTGGTCGATCAGGCTGTCTTTCTGGGTATAACCTTAGATTTAAAATTACAGTGGGGTCCTCATATTGGGAAGATATCTGGCAGACTCAGCTCCGCAGCTTACGCAGTAAAAAAAATACGCCAGTTGACGGATATCAAAACCGCGCGATTAGTATATTTCAGCTATTTCCACAGCATCATGACTTATGGTTTACTGCTGTGGGGAAATGCTGCTGATATTCAATGTATATTTATTTTGCAAAAGAGAGCTGTCAGAGCTATCTATGGTATGGGCACCCGTGAGTCTTTACGAAATAAATTTAAGGAAATAGAAATACTAACTGTTTACTCTCAATATATTTTTGAAAATTTATTATACACACATAAAAACAAAAATAAATTTGTCAAGAACTGTGATAGACATAATATAAATTTAAGAAATAAAAATAAATTGGCCATTCCTAAGTTTAGGCTCCACAAAATAAGTAACTCTTTTGTAGGTAACTGTATACGCATGTACAATACACTGCCTGGTAATGTGCAAGACTTGTCCCTAAATAAATAAACACTTCATTAAATCCAAATTATGTAGTAAGGCATATTATAGCATTAAAGATTTTTTAAATGACAAGGCTGCTTGGCAGTGACATGATTTGCTCGTTCTTTGTGAATAATTTTTTTATATTTTATGTACAAAATATGATATGGTAAAAAGAGTACCGAGAGATTTTTTTCCTCCGGCTTTTTTTCTCTCGGCCTACACTAGGAACATTATTATATTATTGTAATATTTAGTAAAGCCGATGATGAAATTGTAGATGTCTACCGAGACATTTTTTTTTTGGACGTTCGTTGAGTGTGTGTAATCAATCACCTAATAACGAATAAAATATTTTGATTTGATTTGATTTGATTTGATACCTTAACTCTGGAGCGGAAACCAGGGTCACTATCAACTGATTTAATGGGTCAGTCACATGAAAATATATTTTAGAATTAGCTTAGTATTATAAGTATTAAGCCAAGCGGTGACCAGCAGAGAAGAATAGTCTCCACCTTTTTCTTACCGAGGTGTCGTAAAAGGCGACTATGGCCTTAATTGTGCGAACAAATGTGCACCAAGCAAGATGGTGATAGGTAGCAGTACTATACTCCGCCGCAACACACCGCGCTCGCCTACTCGCTTACCAAGCGTGGCGAGTATTGGAAATCCCTACCCTCTCCAAAATGACCAGCAATACATAGCACAGACAGTCACTCTGGAGGTCAATGAGGTTGATGGGCAGCCTACGTTCAGCACTGGAAATCCAATGGCTGATATGATAGTGATATGATGATGATTTTAGTATTTTTGTGTCTTAAGACAGATTTCATCTTATTTAAAGTGATATAAAAGAACATTTTAAAGTAAACATAATCGAAAACATCTCGTTATTAATATTACATTTAGTTATAAATGTAAATATTTTATCAAAACGTAAAAATGTTGGCTACGCATGCGGTCGGAAAAACGGCTAAAACTTTTTTAAATACAAATCGTAAAAGTTTGCTTTTACCCAGAGATTAATTAAATTCTTTGCATTTATGTAGAAATAAATATTAACATTACATTTTTCATACAAAAAAAAAGGAAAGCAATGTACATAGTCTAACATAACATGTAAATATAAATAAAATCCGTATTCATTGATATTATATAAATTATATTACAATGTGAGATTTAATTTGTTTATTTATCTATACTAATATTATAAAGAGGAAAACTTTGTTTGTTTGTTTGGTTGTAATGAATAGGCTCAAAAACTACTGGACCGATTTTAAAAATTCTTTCACCATTTGAAAGCTACATTATCCACGAGTAACATAGGATATTTTTATTTTGGAAAAAATAGGGTTCCGTAAGATATTTGGGTTTTTCGGACACAAGGTGTAAGAAATTAACCAGAAAAGTTACTTATTTTGCGTACGCTGCCTAAACTATAAAAGATAGATCCATAAAATGTTCCAATTAATTGTAGATCTTATAAATATCTACAATAAAGTCCGCGACGCACTATACCTATCTATGTCGAGTGAGGCACAACAACCATTTTTTTATTTAAAAATCTTGAATTTTTTGGACTACATTTAAACGCGTTTATTTTACTCATGCTATTAATCCTTATCAAAATAAATTCATTTCATCACTAAGTACAGTTTATGTAGATAATATTTGGTCTTTGAATGATTAAAATTGGACGTTTGGTTTTGAAGTTATTGCGAAATTAAAATATTACGATTTCTGCTGCACGGGCCGTTGCGAAGAGCGGGGGCGTCACCAAGGCTGGGGTGCGCGTGCGGGAAGGGCATAGAATACTTTTTATCGCGAAAATAATGGTAGAAGGGGTTGAAATAGGGGACGAAAATTTGTATAGAAGTTCCTAATTGTCAAACATAAAAATAAATCATGTAAGATTGTTCAATTGTTTAAGACAAAGACAAAAAAGCGTGCACGGGGAAAGGGGGGGGGGGCGTATCGGGCAGTAGGCTTACCATGTCGCGCGATATAGCCGAATTCCACGCGGGCGAAGCCGCGGGCGGAAAGCTAGTATTAATATAAAGTATAAAGAATTACGAGGCGACATCGTCAAGATGACAAAATACCCTTCAATTAAGATTAAAAAAAAGAACAATATTTTGTAGTTGTGATAAGTTTTGATAATCGATAAGCTACTGAAACGATTTTAATCATTCTTCTATCACTAGCAAGCTACATCATCCAGAAGTAAAAAAGGCTAATAAACATCAAGTTCTGACTCATAAAAGTGCTGCAGTAATCATTAATGTCTTAAAGAATCTGAAATGGTATCAAAATTAAATCGCAGTAAAACTATAAGACCCTTTTGTCACTATTGCAAAATTATCTGCCAAAATTAATATCCTATCAATATGTTTTCAAATGCTTAGGCGTTAAATATTTTCTTACGATCAACGATCTGCGATCTCTTTCTAACGACGATGGTTATACTTATATAAATTAAAGAACCATCCCAGATTTGATTGAAGATTAAATCTGAAGTTCGTATGAATAATTTAATATCTCATCTCTTTTTTTCACTTGCTCAATCCAATCATTTCACAGGATTCGTTTCCAAGTAATTTGATATTCTAACTCCGTGTATCTGAACGTTCAATCATTTTTAGTATTGTGATAAAATATTTTTATGGTAACGCCATGAGCGTAAAGAGAGATGAGTTCATTATTTATAATGTCTAGATAGTTTGAATAATGACAAGTTAAATTAATCTACAAAGGGATTTTAGCATTGTAATTTATTTGCATTCAAAATATATAATCTTTGCTTAAGATCTGTCAATTATCAAAATATACAGTTTAAAATTTTTAACGTCCTTAAATATACGACAGCAATATCTGTCGTTCAGCCAATTGGTTATCAATATGTTTATATTGTTAATAATATGTAAGCATTATACGAGTATTCGTTGTAATGAATTTATTTTTGAGATGATTCGGAAAAGTCAAGGTTTTTAGTTGTTACTTAAATGAATTTCAGTCAATCTTGTAGAAACAATGAATTTTCTTTAAATAATTTACTTTTTGAATGTAATTTTTATTTTATGTGTTTAACGCCGAGTTGCACGAAACAAATTTTAAATTTAAGTGTTTATTAAAATAAATTTAATCACAAGAATCGTGATTATCTGTTGCACGAAACCTACATCTGATTAAGTTAACAAAAAAATTTAGTTTAATTAAAGACCTATCTAACGGATGATTAATTCCAACAGCTTTAAATTAATCATAAGATCAACTAATTTTAAGATTAATTGCAACTTAACTAACGGAAAGCTAGCGACGGTTTCGTGCAACTCGCCGTAAGAGGATTATATGTATTAATGTTTAGTATCAGAACTAATGACTTTTTATTTGAGCTTATGATTTAATACATGTAGCCTATTTTAGTCGATGTATGTATATCTGTGTGATTTATTCTAATTGATTCAACTTTTTCTTACATGCCCTATAGCAATCACATGAATGATATTTCGATATTTTCAAATAATTTTCATAAGTTGAAGTAGCGTTAGTCGATATACTACAACCTTACCGTTATAACAATACCTGACATTGTAAGCAGTGGAAGCATTCATTTTAGCTCCAGTCATTTAAAAGGCGTTTTTTTTTTATTTTATTTTGATGATTTTAACTGTTACCCATCTTGGAATATTTTCATCTTCAAGACTTAGAACTTCATGTTTCATGATGAACATCACTTCAAAGTTTATATATTTTATAGAAGTTTATCTCATATCATTTTGTATAAGAAACTTTATCTAAACAACTTTGTATTTTTTTTTTGTTTAAAAATATAAATGACGACTGAAAAATATTGTAACTGTACCTATAAAAAAATAAAAAAATTAAATCCTAAGGCCAAGTTCTTATTTTTATGTCTTATATTAAGTGTCGCCTTTTTAAAAACTCTTTCAACTAAACTCCTTTAGGTAAAAAAAAAAAAATTAAAGCTATTTTCTTATTCTTACTTAAAGCTGCATTATTACTGAGTCACAGTTTTGTACGTATGTCATAAACTCAACGTTAATCATACATTTTAATTTATTCAACCGTCTATTCATAGTCAATGTGAACACGATCAATGAGAAAATGTTTGTATAGACTCCAGCCTAATCAAATTTCACACCCAACCACTTTAATCCGAGGAAACAAAACGAAAAATTGAATGAATTATGCTTGTAGATGACGCGATGACATTGAGCCTAATGACATGTACGATTTGAATTTAAACGCAAAGGTTCCGTAACAACATTAAAATTTAAATCTAGCTATTTTTATTTTACTTGAAACCCCATTTTAATTTAATTTAATTTTTATTCGTTATTATAAAGCTTTAGTAACAACATATTTTGTACTATTACTATATACTATATATTATAGTAAAAAAATAAGGACTTTATTTAAAAGACGGACAAACAGTGAATTCAGCTTTTTTGCATATGGAACCCTAAAAGTGCTAGGCTTTGAAAACGTATCGAGGTCAAAGTCCGTGGCTGAATGTTTCATCTGCTCCAGTTTTCTGGCTTTCAATAGTGACGTGTATGCGAAGTTTTTTCAACATTTTCTAAAGATCTAGTATAATTTCTGCTATAGGTACTTTGTTATTTACGTTGTCCGTTGAAGTTTCTGCTTTATCTGTTACGTTGTACCTACTCGTAATTAGTTCATAAAATTTTCACTAATATATTTATAATAAATTCATTCTAATGTAATTTTTGTGTTGTATTTATATTATAACATTTTAACTAAAACAATGTACCTACGAGTATACTAATTTGTAATTATTACCTTTATTTTATAATCAGAATTACCAACTCCTGACAGCATAAACTGAATGGATCAGCTTGTAATATCCCACCGTTGGGTAAATACCTTTCTTCTGTATAAGAGAAGGGTTGGAGCTTAATTCACCACGCTGTTCCACTGTAGGTTGGCGGATAATTTTCCTACCATGAGTAACGGTCTTTATCGGATGTCTATGATAACAAACGGCACCGCCGGCTTTACGTTCTCTCGAGGTACGGTTGGGAGACCCACAAGGACACACACCCAGAACGGAAACAAATATACTTATTGATACAAGAACAAATATTTGCTCCGAGCGAGAATCGAACCCATGACCGCCGGTGTTGAGGCGACTACTCGTACCACTACATCAGAACGGTCGTCAACTACATAAACGAAGCTTCAAAAATATATCGAATTCGTTTTAACTAGTTCTGTATTTCAGTTTGAATAAAGATACGAACATTTGAAATTGACCTCAAAGGATAGTAAGCCTAACAAAATTAAATCGTTATTCAATGGTTATAAAAAGGCAATTAATTTTTTTCCAACAATTAATTCCCAATTTAACTTCGCGTTGGCGCAGTGGTCACAGCAACTGGCTGATGCGCTAGCGGTCGCGGGTTCGATCCCCGCACATGACAAATATTTGTATAGGCCATACAGATGTTTGTCGTGGTCTGGGCGTTTGTGTATTGTGTGTGTTTCCGGACCCCCTACACAGGATTCACATCCTACAGGGAACCGTTGAGTGTGAGATGTTTATTTATTATTTATTTATTTAATTTTTGTTCTTCTTTTCAGATAAATTGAACACGAGTGCTTGCAACTACGTACAACGTAAGTATTAACTTTTAAATTATTAGTAAGTAAAAACCAGTTTGAGTAAAACAGGCTGTTTAATTGTATTGTTTGACTTACACGTTGTAGAAATTTGTAGGGACCCTGTTTTCCGCTCCAGGATCATAAGTTCAATACCTCCCCGAGTCTGGGTGTAATATTTGTATATTATTTTTGAATATGTATATTTACAAAAACAAAAATTTTAATTTAAAAATCTAAGAAATTGATGGAAATACATATATAAAAACAATATGTGCTATTTTTGCTTAGTTTTATTCTCAATTTTCCAGAGTTCCCAGTATCATATACTCAGTTGTCGAACAGGATTACCTTTTGAGTTAAAGCACTTAAAAAAAGTTTTTTTTTTAATCTGTTTAAATTCGACGTAGATATCTGTGAACCTCCTCTTTTTTTGAATCAAGTCACATATTGTATGCGTGTTTAGTACAAACATTGCGTACCAGTACGACGAATGGAATAGCTATGTCGAACAAGCGGTAATTATTTACATCGTGTGCAATAATTATGTACAGAGAACACGTAGTCCGTACTTGAAAACTTCACTAAGTTTTCCATTGACGTAGGTACAACGAGTTGCCGATTAAGCGTAGTCTAACGTTCCATGAAATGGGGTACATTGTTTTTCAATTTAACGCTAAACAACTTTTGGGTCGCGTTGACAAGATAAATTCGAACTCCACAATTGTAGACGTTGCACTTTTATTTTTAGACTTTTAATTTTTTCGCTCAAATCGACTGTTAATTAATTTTATATATCGCCTGTTTATTAACTTTTTCTTTTATCATTTGAGCCGTGTAAAAATCTATGTTTTTTTTTTCTTAACATAATATTAAGAAAGAGAGATTAAGATTATATTTATTCAATTTGAAAATTCGTTTTTCGAGGTAAATTTAAAAAAGTTTTTATAATATATATTTTAGTCACCAAACCGGACGTAGTAAAATTTCCATTTATTCTTGAGTTAAAAAATCCCGTTAAATTTACTCAAACAGACACAAATATTTCACGATTTAGCTTCTATCCATAAACAACAATCCTAACTATCAAACTTAACATAAAATTCTGTATTCGTCGCAAAACAATGAAATGGAGACAAACGATATAAAACGTGGCATAAAAAGTACATCAAGTTCCATGGCGCCTTTTTCACGCAACATGGCGGCGGTAACCGCCTCCGACCGGTATTTTTGCACAGATAAAAAATCCTGTAGATAAAAAATATCGAAGTAACAGAATAATGACATTGCAAGACAACTTGTTGGAAGATTTATTGGTACCCTTTTAACACCCAATCCTAAGAAAAAAAACTGCTGTTTTTTTTTTTTTTTTGTAGAATCTTTTTAGATATAAATTTTTCATATAATTGAATCTACTGCTATCGAAATTCTTTATTAAGATATCTTAGGGTATATGTTATTGCTTGTTATATTTTATGTCATTTATTATATTCACTTAAATATTGAAATTTTCAAAAAGATTTTAAAATGTCTTTTATTAGGTGGTTATAAATTTGAGATCATGTTAAACATAAAAGTTTCCTGCGAGAGTTTCTTATAACATAACTTCGACGTCGGGCTTATTAACATTTTATTAGAGACCCTCTCATCTCGTCTTTTAAAAGCAAGATCTAGTTATATTCCTTCAAGAAAAACAAGTCTACCTTCATTACTTCGTCTCCTACAGATCCCGTTCATCGAAATGCTATAAAAACAGAATACCTTCTTTACGGTCGTCCAATTTCGTAGAAATGAAAACCTAGCTTTTGACCGACTATTTCCGAATATGCCATCAACTTTATGGGGAATTTTTACCAACAAAAAACGACGGTTATCAATTCGACCCGTGTATATATATTGCGTTTATGTCCGCATACATATTTTTGTAATACCGCGCAGAAGTTTTTACGATATTAGTTTCGATTTGGATTAATCTTTTTTATTGATACCCCATTAATAAAAAAAGATATATCAAAAATGGCATTAAGAATTTCAAGTTTTAAGGTTAACAAATAGGGATGATTAATTGTTTAAATGTGTGAACTTTATTACTGCAAATAAGAATTATGCTCGGGGTTTGGAAACAAAAAAGTACAAATCCACAGGCCATAACACACATCTGTTATGTCTTTACAAACATTTTATCAATAGTGGATATCGAATTCATGACTTCAACGCAAAAGCCAATTGTTGTGACCATTGCACGCGGGAAATCCATTGTTTGATGATAACAAGAATGTATTGGTAGCTCGAAAATTTGTATCGAGACAAATTAATGAGGAACTTTTCAATTGTGTCAAACAACAAACTTCCGACTTCTCTAGTTCGCAACTATTTGCAATCGAAGACAACTATTCCTGTTAAGGAATTGTCTAATTGTCTATAATATGTACTTCGGTAAACTTGTTTACATCATATGTGGTAATTATCTGATTGTTTTGGTTTTAAATTAATACAAAATTTCAACACAAATCACGTTAGTGTTCAGGTAAATTGTTCTTAAAATAAAATGTTTTAAAAACGAACCGATTATTTGTACTTACAGGTATTTCTGCACACGTGTGTGTATGTGTGTGTGTGTGTGTGTGTGTGTATGTGCGTGAGCGGATGGTAGATATTATGGTAGATAGTAGATAGATGGTAGTGGAAACCAGGGTCACTGCCAACTGCGCCAACGGGCCTGTCGAGTAAATATTATAAAACTATAGCCGTCCTTACAATTATTCGTTATGCTCGCTAAACTTAACCTCTCAGAATCGTTTCAAGTGTCAAAGCCATTAATTGCGATTATCGCATCGCCTCCTTTGTTATAGATATCATTGAAAACTTCAACAATGGCTCTTTCAAACTACGTTAATTGTTAAAAACAATCGAAAACACCTTATATCAAGTCTTCTTTGATATTGCGAAACTTGGTTCCATTGTAAAGCTTATGTTTTGTTACCTTGTTAAATACTTTTTCATTTCGTTCACAACGTTGATGGTATTATCCGATATTGTATCGTGGATACGATTCTTTATCATTTGAGTCACATTGTTCGGGATAAACCATCCCGTCCCTATCGCGCTATTGAAACTGTTTTAGTGATGGAAAACGAATTTATTTGACGTTATTTCGGAGTTAAACCAATGTTATTTGGACAGGGGACAAAACATCCGTGTTTCACAGATGTTAATACATAACTCGATATAAAGAATGTTTCTTATTGTCAGCTTTTTTTTTTTGTTCAAAATATTCAAAATTTCGTTACTTTGGTCAATTTGGAAGATTTTGGAAGTTTCTAGACGTTGAACAAATACATTTACTTAATAATACCAGTGACCTAATTTATCAGTCAAATTAATAAAAACTCCATCATCCAAAAAATCTAAAAATTTTAAATCTACTAGAAAATAGAACAAATAAATTAAATAAAATTATATGTGAAATTTTTATATATTAATATGAAATATAAATATAGTTACGTGTATAAGATTACAAAATATCCAAACAGTACCTTCTCAGGCAACGTAACAAATACAGCTAAGATAATATAAATTTTTCGGAAGCTTCAGTCACACGATATTGTTGACATTGAAAGCAAATGCTTCACATTATTTCCTAGTAAAAATGTTTATAGTTCGTATTCACTCACACTAATAACGTAGGTTTTGCCGTATTAGTAAGTATACATATAAAAATCTTCAAAAAATTGTTTAAATGTCGCGTTTACAGGATGTCTAAAAAAATCATAAACAAAAATGTCTTTATTTAAATAGACTTCGAAAGCACTTTTTAATCGTCATTTTAAAGAGTGTGTTAGTTAATTAACTAAAGAAAACTTTAATTAATTATGGATAATGTGATTCAGAATGTAGATTACGTTAACAAGAACTGGCAAGGAACTCATGTTACTCTTTTAATTACCGTCAATACATTATTCAACCATTATAATTTCAGTCATATGTCCTGCATAACAACCAGCTTTACTAAGCTCACATATTTTTGTCATTTATACAGTTATATACCAAATGATATGCTTTAGCTCTTTATTCAGATAATTTCAGTTACCTATACTTATATTTCTCTTCTGGAAAGTTAATAAGCCGTAAAATATCACCTATCACTTTTGTTCAGCAGAACATAATATAAATCAGACTGACATGTATAAAAACTCATTTTAGGTGTAACAAGAGAGAACATCTTGTTTGATCTAAACTGAAATAGCCTCCAAGCATCCCGCTGCTTGATAATGTCCTCTTCTCTGTGATTTCCTCCTCCTCCGCTTAGAGGTGATATTAAGCTTCTAGCTTTATCAACTACGTGGCTCTACTGTGGGTTGCTATCATACACAGTGAAGATTTAATAAAGTTGTTTGTAACATCGCAGACTGTTCTCCACTTGACATTTTAAGGTGGTGCCAAATATATAAGTTTCCGCTTGATTAAGTTCCGAAAGTCGGTACTGTCAACCATTTATCTATTTTGTGAAAATCAAACGATAACTACTAATTATGGTCATAGAGACCCGTTAACCTGAACTGAACTGAATCAGCATGTAAACTTCCCACTGCTGGGAAAAATCCTCTTCTCCATTTAGTAAAAGGGTTAGAGCTTAATCCACCACGCTGCTCCATTTTGATGTGGCGGATAATATCCTACCATGAGTATCAATCGTTACCAGGTGTCTATAACAACCGGGACCGACGGCTTTACGTACTCTCCGAGGCATGATGGGTAAACCCACAACCCACACACACTCAGGAAAGAAATATTTGCACAAATATCTGCCCCGAGCGGCAATCGAAACCGCGATCGCGGGCGTTGAGGTGACTATTCGCATTTCTACACCAGAATGGTAGCCACTACACCAGAACGGTCGTTATATAAGCTATCATTTGATATACATATTATTATAATAAAATAAAAATATGAATGTGTGTGTGTGTAACCTTTACACGCGATTGAATTAGAACTTCTTTGAAATTGTGACAGATGACAATTAAGTTAAAAATAAATTAGTCATGTTAAAATTTAAAAAAATATAAATTGATAAATAACACCAGTAATATGTTCAGTTATTTATATCGACCATTAGGTATACATAATAAATTAATTTATCATTTAATCAAATCAATCAATTACATCATTAATCAAATCAATCAATAAAATAATAAATACTTTAAATGTTTAAAAATAGACTTCTATATAAGCGCGTAGGTAATCACCGTAACGCCTTTCCGTTGCATTGTCGTCCTCCAAAGCATTCTTCATCCTAAAGTCGCATTTAAAGAAGTTTTACTGAAATGAAAAAAAAAATTGCCTTCGTTTCGGCGATGCTATATTTAAATGTTTCGTGCCCAACATGGACTTGCACTATTGTGACGAAAATTATATGTGCATGGGCATTATATGTTAAGCTCTGTCAAAAATTTTTACCTACGAGCGTGTGAAGATGATTTTTGTTTACATACGGAAACGTATAAAATTTCGCAACAAGTACCATCAAAAACATAACTCTCCTTCGGGAGTCGGGTAAAAACGTGATGTGTGTGTAAAATATTTTCTTTGCGTCGGCTGTCTAATCAAACTTGAGGGAATTACTTAGAAGTTTATCAAAAGTCAGTACAAAGTTATAATTCGATGTATAAGGATTCCCACTTGAAAAGTAACTTTATTGATCACAGCAAAATTTGTTGACTGTTCCTTCGAATAAAATTGAGTGGTTCAACAATTGTAGCCTAGTCCTCGAAAAATGTTATGTCATAATTTTGTCAAATTATGTACGAAATATTTTTTACGATTCTACTAAAAACGTGTTATTTTAAAAATTAAGCCACTGTCTTGTAAAACGTATTCAAATTGAAACAGGGTTTGGGTTTTAAATTTTTTTTAAAATCCCTTGAAAATATGCCACTCTAAAATATGTATTGGGGCACTCTGAGTTGAGTGCATTAATTTGTACAAACGTGATTTTAAATTGCTGCACTTCACTACTAGATCACACGATCTACAAAATATTATTATTTAGAAATAGTGCATACAGTCATTTCCTCTGAGCTATCTTCTTCCTTTTAAACTTTTGATTGTCCTTTAACACTTACTAACTCTCGGGGTTTATACCCTTTTTTTCTAAAGTCAAATATTTGTTTCGAGATAAAATTTATATAATAAAATCCGTTTTTTAATTTATAAATATTTATATTTAATATCTATAATGAAATACAAAACTATATTAAAATACAAAATAATTGAATAATTTGAAAATTAATCAATCAAAAAAGGTGTGATACTGTCAAAATATCTTTTGTCAGCCTGTATCACTTAATATGATAATTCCCCTACTGCATTTTCCCGCTTTTTGAATCCCGCTAAACGGGTTAAACGGGAGAATCCAACTGGGCTTTGAATATTCGATTATGTCACAGCTCCTGTCGGCCTTCAAATAGCAATTTCAATTCAAATACTACACAGCTTAGTCTAGACAGGTGTCTCACCAATTTTTTTTATTTTTTTTGATATTTTTACCCGACTGCGACAGAAGGAGGGTTATGTTTTTCGAGTGTATGTATATATGTATGTATGTATGTATAATATGTATGTCCATTTCTTTGGCACGCCCTACAGCCCAAACGCCTGGACGGTTTTTGACATATGAGGTGTCGTTGGATTTATCTAAATTGTAGTAGTGACATAGCCTATATAAATTTTCAAAATGGCGCCCGCAAATGGCGGAATGAGGGGGGGGGAGTTGATTTTTTTTTCTTACTGTAGCAATATGGGTATCAAATGAAAGCTAGTAAATTGTTTTATTCTTTTTAGTTTATAATAAGAGTATTTTACGCAGTTGGGTTTATTGATTTTTTTAATTAAGCATACTTGTTTATTGAACAATACCCAAATATAATAATAAAGTAGTTTCTCAATCTAGTCGACATTTTGGTCCATTATATAGAAATAATGATTTTATTACTTTTTAGTCTTTATTTATCGGAGAGGCCTACGTTCAGCAGTGGACATTAAAATGGCTGACGTGATGATGATGACGAGTGTTTATTTTAAGACTAAAATAAAAATATCATAGTTTATGTAAGTTTCGTTATTTATTATTCTTTTCATTTAAAAAAAAAAACCTGAGTATAGAGAAGTATAAAAGACATTTTATGACGATTTCATCATTGTTTTGTTGAATATCAGCCAGATAAGAATGATATCGAAAAAATCTGTGTCATCTAAATGAAGACAGTGATGAAGACTAATCTAATTCTTATTTTTTTATTATAATTTTAATTTTTTCTGTATGAAAATTCAAAATATTTCCCAATAGTATGAAAAAATATACAAGTATTACCTTTAAGTGTCTTTTGAATCATTAATAACCCTTCTAATTACTTTAGGCTACTGATTATTTATATTTATCTTTTGCAAAGATATATTTACGGATAAATTGTTTTTACGTATTTATTTGTACTAAAAAATATAAATGTGTAAAACGGATTTTAAGAAAAAAATTGTTTTTATTTTTTTTAATTGTTCCACCACATCAAAAAATTCAAAAAAAATTCTTGAGTATAGAGGAGTATAAAAGACGTTTTTTGACGAATTTTGGTGAGTGACATATTTCAAAAAGGCTAAAAATAAAAGATAATAATTTTCTTTTCTCCGTTAAAAATCGGCTTTCTATTTGATAATTATGATCATTATATAATTTTTTCATGCTTTAAACTCGTAATAATTAGGGAAAAAAATCATCATTGATTAAATCCGAATTTTACTATAAAAATAAAAATAATTCGAAAAAACATTTTTTTTTTTAATTTTCGAAAACCATTTGACTTAAAGAGCTAAAAAATGAGGTGAATTATTTTCATTTAACACCAAATCGACCCCCTAAGTTTGAGCCAAAAAAGCCATGGGGGGCAGAATTCTCATATTTATCCGGCTATGCCCTTTACTTATTTTTTTTTGATATTTTAAGAACTTAAAAACGTAAAATCACGTGTTTATACAAAAACATATTTATTATAATTTCTGTAACATTGACATTGACATTTCTGTAACATTCTTTTAAAGATGAAAGCGACAAAAAATTATTCAACCAATCACTCTCAGGACGATTTGTTTAAAACGAAATTCATAAAGGGTTCATCCTAAAATATATGCAAACTTATTTCAACTCCAAAAATCCTTTTAATATTACATTAAACGTGTCCCCTCTTATAATTTATGAGAACTCGTAAGAAAGTTCTTGACTAACGAGGATTCATTAAAGTAATTCTTCTTTGCGCTGGGACTTTTGTAAAAATATATTCATGTAACATAACTTTTAAAGGCACAAGTTATATCTTGGATATATTTAATTTTTATCCGATTGCTATGGAGGTTTATGTTTTTCTAAATTAGAAATTATATTTAGATACGAATTACATATTGATGAAATAAACTAAATGCACTCGTAATTTTTTATTTAAATAACCAGTTCATAGTTTTTTTATTAATATGTCGGTAAGATCGAAAGATATAATTCATATTTCATCAGTAGATATTGAATTCATTCGGAGCCCTTTTTTATTTTTTATTTAAATAACCAGTTCATATTTTTTGTTATTATGTCGGTAAGATCGAAAAATATTATTCACATTTCATCAGTTTGAATTCGTATCTAAATAAAATTTCCAAAAATACGATTTACCAAAAAAAAAAAAAATACCGAGCAATACTCGGTCATCCGGGTAGTAAAAAGCTCCTACCAAAATAATAATTTTTCTCAGAAAAGAAGGACCTTGAAAAAAAGTAAATAAATTTAAAAAAAAAAAAAAAAAAAAAAACGAAATGTGTGCTGGTACACATAATAAAAGTGAAACTTTAACGGACAAGTGGCAAAAATCATTGCAACGGACAAGTGGAAAAACGAACGGCAACGAACAAGTGGAAAAACGAATCGCAACAAAATCTATACTTGAAGTTTTACCCAGCACACATTTCGTTTTTTTTTCGCAGGTTTACTGCAAATTATGATTTCGTTAGGTTAGGTCTATTTTAATTAATGTATTTTTTATTTAAGCATATTTTATGTATTTTAACAAACAAAAAAAAAACTGAATTCAATCCGGAATGCGCTTTATATCCATCTAATTAATACAGCCATTGCCATCACTCCGCTGTCACTAGCGTTTCTCTCCCTCTGCCTTTGCCGTCTCTCACCACGCGATATATCGTCTACTCCCTCCACGTGGCCGTAAAAGTCTGGGAGCCAGTAACAGATTTGCATGACCAAGTTCCTCTCAATTGATAAATAATTAGTGGAATGCATCAGAGAGTTGTATCATAAAGCATAGCGAAAGTCAGCTGCGATTCCGTTGGGAGCCGAAACTCGATGGGTTGTGTTGTTTCATTGCGAAGTTCCTATGGCCACCTTCTAGCTCCTGCATTAGATCAGCACAATCTCATCATAATATTGCATTGTCACGCGATTTACACGTGTATTCAAAATTTCAGCTCAATCGGTAACCGGGAAGTGGATCAAATTTAATTTGCAAGATTTCATAACAAACATCGGGACAGACAGACATTCATGGTTTCTCATCTCGTCATTTTTCCCTAGCGTTTTGGCACGCTAGGAAAAACGCTACGAACGCTAACACGCTACGCTAAAAGTATAACTTAAAAAAATTGATTTGAATTGATCGTTGAATTATCGTTCAAAAGGAAATAACTAACTAAATTTTTCCCTGGCTCCCTGACCATAACGCTTTTTCGTGACACAAAATTCTTTAGACCCCCCGTTTATATAGAAGTTTCACTTCAATAATCAGACTGGAGACATTTGGAGTCTAACCAGGGTTTTCTGATTTCGGGACCGCCCGATTACCTGAGGTATTATAAAACTTGTAGGTGGTGGCGAAATTTACCTTCAAATTATAATTATATATATATATATATATATATATATATATATATATATATATATATATATATATATATATATATATATATATATATATATATATATATATATATATATAAGAATTGTTCGTTTAAAGGTATTAGGTATATATTACGAATATAATTATATATAAATAAAAAAATTCCAATAAAATCTTCCCGGACACCCGACACGGGATTCACATTCTAGTGGGGGGTCCTTGAATGTGAGGCACTTATTATCTGTAATATAGAAAATATCACGCATTAAATGAAATATATAAGAAATATTATATATAAATATATTTTAACAGCATCTAAATGTTTTAGCGCGGTCTCTCTTCCCTATTTTTTCATTTTAAAAGAAATAGATTTGAGCTTAATAAATTTAAACACGCAATGTTACTTCGCTATCTCGAAATTGCTTTTAAAGAAATAAGGTGTCTACGATGTTACTATCTTCGAGCACTCCAAAACTCAGCGTCAATAGTTCAGATTTGAAGCCGCACCTTCGGTTACGATTCGTGTGTCCTATCTACTGGACGATATCGGTCTCATATTGTTTTAAACTAACGCGATCACTATTCATATTTAAATTTATATTTGTACGGGTGCTTATCGCATTTATAATTTTGTTAAGTTCCCTATATTTCGGCAATATTTCAATCGCCATGATCACGGGGAGACTGAAAATAAATTTAGATATCGGTCTCACATAAATACATGCAAAAAATATACCTGTACAAAAATGCTTAAATATAATGTTGTAAATGTACCTAGGCGTCTTCATAACCTTTTATTAGTTTCTTATCTGTCCTCTACAAAACTATATTAGCAAATATTATACTATTGAAGTGAAACTTCTTTAGAATCGTTGTGATTTGAAACGGGATGCGACGGAAAAAGCGACAGGTAAGAGACACAAATACAAAAATGTGTAGGAGATAATGAGATAGTATGATGTCGCGTATCCTAGCAACGGCTAAACAACGCGTTAATAAGTAATAGAATGTTTAACTATTAATATTAATAAATTTTAAATTGAGTTTGCCAAAGATGTTTCACTTCTGAGATGTGTACTTCATATGTGTACACACGACATTTATTTTGTTGTTGTAAATATTAGTCTTTATGCAAGTACTTATAAATAGTTGCTCGAATCAAATAAGATTATTTTTCATAAAACAAGCCATAAAAACGGAAATATATAATAAATCCAAATAGTTTAAAGTGATGTGTTCCATAATAAGTTCCACGTAATAATTATCGCTTTACTTTATATTAAGACTGATTGAGCAAATTCTTATGATTATTATTGTAAAAATTGTTACTTATAACAGTGTCATCTATTTCAATTTGCAGACTGCGACACATAAATTTAAAGGAACGGCAGCGCGACAAAGCGATGCTACTGCAAATGTTCGGATCCCTACGACTAACGAATTCGTGATAAATGCGCGACATGACATTGCGAAACTGTCTAGGGATCAATCTGCAAAATATCTCGAGTTTTTTTTTTTTTTTTCTCATTCGTGGTGATCTAAACAAAGTATAGCTTTGAACTTTGGAAGCCCAAATCAACCGTACCAATCCATATTTTATATTAATAGGTAGAGGAAAAAGTCTTTTCATATATTGTATGTATAAAATTGAAAAAAAAAATCTCTTTGTTTGTACTATACGTATCTGGCTGGTTTTAATATCAATAAATATAGGTTATTAAGAAGAAGAAAAATAAAAAGTAGTAAACACTTTTCCGCCATTTTCAAATGAAAAAATTTGATATATTCTGAAGTTTTATTACAAAAAAAGGAAAAATGCGACACAAGTCGCAAAAAAAATATTGATGTTTATGGACTTTATGCAGTGTCAGTAGGAATAGCACAAAGTTGATTCAAGCACTTTCAGTCTGGGAATACAATACCTGTTCTGGTCGCCCTCATGTGGATAAAGTTGATGCTATTTTCGAAAAAGTTGAGGAAGATCAACACATTAGTAGTTACGACATAGTCCAGTAACTGATAATTGACCAAAAAATAATTTTAACCCATTTGAAACAGTCTGACTATACAACTCAATATTTGGATGCCACACTCACTGAAAGAAACCTAATGAATCGTGTACTCTTTGCGATTATCTTTTGAAACTAAACCATTTTTGAAAATATTGATCACTGGTGATGAAAAGTGGATCACCTTAAATAAAAACGTGTGAAAAATATCAAGGCAAGCTTTACCGCTGGGCAAAAACATCGATTCAGACCTCTACTGCCAATAATTAATGAGACTCGAACAAGAAATTGGAAAAAATGGCTGGAAATGATCAAAAGAAAAGGACTGGTCTTTCATCATGACAATGCCAGACCACACACATCTTAGGCAACAAATCAAAAATTGATAGAGCTTGCTTGGGAAGAGTTAATGCATCCATCATATAGTCCTGATCTTGGACCCTGAGAATTCCACCTGTCTTTTATCTCTTCAAAATTCTTTGGGTAGCGTTAGGTCAACATAACTACAAGGTGCCCATCATAACAACTGGGGCCGACGGCTTTACGTGCTTTCCGAGGCACGTTGGGAAAACCCACAAGGACATATTATACCCAGACGGGAAAAAACTATTTGCACAAATACAAATATCTATCCCGAGCGGGAATCGAACCCGCAACCGTCGGCATTGAGGCGACTACTCGCACCACTCCACCAGAACGGTCGTCGTCAAAAGTACTTGCCACATTATTTTTTTGCTCGATATCCCAAGATTTCGACAGGAACAGGATTATGTTACTACCTACAAGATGGGAACGAGTTATCGAACAAAATGGCACATACATATTATATTTATAATTAAATGTAGATAAAATAAAATAAAAAGTCTTGAATTTGTCTATAAAATACGGAGAAATTTTTTTCCCCACCTAATTCAATTTAAAAGTAAATCAGAAAAATAATTGTGAACTGAACTGAAATCTAACAAACAACATATAAACTTGTCACTTCTGAGCGAAGGCTTTATCACCATATAGGATAAGGTTTGGACCTCAATCTTCAAATGCTGATTTAAAAATAATTTACTTCTTTTTTTGTCTATCTGATTTATTTAGTTTAATTGCACTCAAACTAAAAAAATAAAGGTTTTTCATATTTAAAATTAAATTATACTGCTTTTCAAAAATAAATCTGAATAGAGTCCCGAATTTTAAAGATAAGCCAAACTAAAAAAGGAGATTGAAAGAGAATTGTATTTTATTAAAATACTAGCGGCCCGCCCCGGCTTTGCTTTTATTTAACTAAAATTTTAAAAATAAAAAATTTATATTTTTTATCACCTACATGCGCCATCTATCGTATAATGGTAGAATATCGTTTTTGTATTTAGTGACATTTAACATAATAGTACCTATATTAATTGAAAATGATGTTTATCTTAATATTAAAACGATTTCTATTCATATCCGACATATTTAGTAAACTTTTAAGTTTAAAAAAATAATAACTCAAAAACAAGTTTTGTGAGTTTTTAAGATTCGTTAGACCAGATGGCGTCTATGTCGCGTGGGCGTATTTCTATTTTCTTAAACATTTATTTTTAAATTTAATTACAATGAAACAAAAACAAAATTATACTGTGAGTTATGTATAATTTTTATGTATTAAAAATATTTACATTGGTTTTGTACTTTTTACGTGATACGTGTACGAACAAAAAATGATAAGAGATGGCGCTGATTGAAATTTAATCGCGCTTTATTCTTGATTATATATAGTGTATTAATAAAACGGAGGTTTTAACAGATTTATTATTTGTATAGATATTTATCTTATTAACCTTGCAAACGATCTTGTGAAATTAGAAAAGGTCACGTCAATTTTAAATCGCAGACAGTTGAATTTATTTAAATATAAAGGAAAATAGAATATCTCACGAATTTATATCGAATAATAAATATATAAATCATCAAGAAATTTGTTTAAGAAATTTAAAGCAACATTATCTGCTAAATATTTTTTCATTAAAATATATACAAGGTCGTCTTCAGTCGAGTAGACACATATTCTATAAAATAATTTAACCCCAAAAAATGTATCTCATTTTTTGCTGTGTCACTAATGTATCTAATAATTTCTGACAGATCTTCCCTGCAATATATATTTAGGTTAGTTTTATTGAACCTGACGAAAACATATTTTTCTTCGTGTTTGGTAATGGAATTTATTCAGCACAATGTATGATTAGTAAAAGATATTTTGTTCACATAACCGAAATAAACAACTAATTACCTAGCTTGGATATCATTTTTATCCTAATTGGTGGTATTATTATATATACATTTTATGATTACTTTTTGTCACATGCCTTATTACAAAGAAAATTGTTAACGTCACGAAATAGATACACATCTTTATTATACATCGGTTTCCTTATCCTCCCATATTTTGTGTATTTTGTTTATGGTATTATTTTTTACGATCTATTAGATACCTATAAGATAATCTTCGAATTTCTCTCGTTAAACTATTTCAATAAAAACACCCTTTTTACCCGACTGCGACAGAAGGAGGGTTATGTTTTTCGAGTGTATGTATGTATGTATGTATATTCATTTCTTTGGCACGCCCTACAGCCCAAACGGCTGGACGGTTTTTGACATATGAGGTGTCGTTAGATTTGTCTAAATTGTAGTAGTGACATAGGCTATATAAATTTTCAAAATGGCGCCCGTAAATGGCGGAATTAGGGGGGAGTTGAATTTTTTATTCTTACTGTAGCAATATGGGTATCAAATAAAAGCTAGTAAATTGTTTTATTCTTTTTAGTTTATAATAAGAGTATTTTACGCAGTCTGGTTTTTTTATTTTTATAATTAAGCATACTTGTTAATTTATTATTTACAGGTTCAATCTTAATCTATATAATAGCATTCTTCTCATTAATTCACTGTATTTGTCTACAATTTCTCGCTATCTTTTGCTACGCCTTACGACAATCTTCTTTGTTATTTGGTATTCACGAAGGTACACCAATTATTGCTTGACTTAACCAAGTCATTTCACCAGGGCCGTATTAATCCGAGAGTAAATTAGACAATCGCCTATTAGACCCGCGTTATTTAGAGACCCTTTTCTTAGAGAAAATAAGAAAAAAAAAATCTTATCAAAGTTTCAACGGCACAATATCAGCACTTTTGTGTAGCGTATTTTTATCTGTCAAATCGAAGTTTTATTCTAAGAATGTTAATAGAGAAACACAAGGCTTATAACTCTAAAATTGTCTAATAGTCTCTGAAATATCCTTATCTAGGTGTCTTGATATGGATGGTTACGTTACGTAATGTGAAACTTAATTTGACCTTTAAAAGTTTTATTGTAAGGCCAGTAAAGTGTACGTACTGCTTTACTGTAGAATGTCTGTAATATGAAAAAGTTATTAAGGTGGAAAAAATTCATGTCAACGGTTGTAAAGAGAATTCATGTCCGTGGCAGCTCAGAGTCGAGGCGTGAAACTTTCTATTTTGAATTTATTATAGATGTGAATTTGCATAATTTTTTACAACACAACTCCATATCAACGTATTGCCACTTAGCTTTATGGTTCGTGTTATATTTTTACGTTACACACTTCCTTTTTTAGTAGAAAAATTCAGCTTTTTATTACTATTCCAAAACATAAACAGAATGAATGAATAAATAAAAGAATATGGAATGGTAAGCGAGCATTAGCTAAAGCAGTAATTGCAAGTGGAACATTAATAAAACTTAGAAAGTTAGTTTAAATTTATAAGTACACAAAGTACTTTCAATATTAATGTTCAATGCACAGGGCACATGAACACGACACGCTCCAAGTAACTTACTCCTGTAACTTACTCCTGATTGAAAAATAATCCAACAAAAGGCTACTTGTGAATCTTCGCAGAATATTTATGTGCAAAATACACTCAAATGCCTATCTACCTACTATTCGCAGTACAAATACTTTTACGATTTTCTTTATTTTTGATTCTACCAAATCTATGTTTTTAATTGAATGGTAATTATTGGTAATTGGTAAGGGATAACTTTGCCGTGCGGTAACCGGCAAAGAAAAATAGTCAGTACTTCTTTCTTGTCGAGGTGTCGTAAAAGTCCATGGTGGTTCTGTACACAAACATGGATGGTGATGGGCAGCAGCATTACGATATCCTGCCGCAACATACTGCGCTCGTTAACCTTCATGCCAAGCGTGGCAAGTATTGGCAAACATCCCCCAGAGATAATAGCGGATGCCTACGTTCAGCAGTAAACACCCAACCGCTGATGTGGTGGATTCATGAATAATGGATAACATTGTTGTGTATTATGTTTGATTAAAATTCCAACTAAGTCTGATAACAAAAGGTACTTTCCACCTGCTACTTACCGCTATAATTATAATATTTTCATTAATAAATATTAAATCTAAAATTATTTAATATTTTTCCTAATTTAATAACATTATATTTTCAGATAATTATCATATCAAATCAATAACCGCTTACGTCTCAATGGCTTCAAGAATATCTTTTATTATTAGTAGATAGTAGATACTCTGCATTTTAAAAACAAAGAAAAAGATAACTGTAATGTAGTCATTAGATAATTCACAATTATTGTAGGAAAATAATTACAGACCAAGAATACCGGCTCTACAATATACTACGACAGTCTACGACGGTCTACGACGACCGTTCTGGTGTAGTGGTGACTCCCGCTCGAGAAATATATTTGTATTTGTAAAAATATTTGAAGTCTGTCTTGTCTGTCTCAGTCTTTATTTGCAGTCTGAGTGTGTGTACTAGTAGGTCTCCCCGACGTGCCTCGGAGAGCACATAAAGCCGTCGGTCCCAGTTGTTATCATGGACATCTGGTAACGAACGTTACTCATGTTAGAGAAATTATCCGCCAATTCGCAGTGGAGCAGCGTGGTGGATTAAGCTCCAACCCTTCTATATGTAGAAGACGATTTCGTTCAGCAGTGGGTTGTTTACAAGCTGATACAGTACAGTACAGTACTACGTCATACTTTCTACCACCTACCTACTACTCTATAGTGTAAATTGAACTGAAATTTCAGGAACCTCTATCACTTTTAAGAGGCAAGTTAGAGGATACTGCGAAAGTTAACAATAGACCTATTTTATGATCTGCATCAGTTTGATCATAAGGAAAGTTAAATTGATACAGACATAACAGAATGGTATATAATATCACAGGCATTTGTTCACGTTTAGAATACTCCGAAAATGAAAGTATACGCTTTGTCATAGTTGCTTAGCATTAAGATTGAAGTAACGATTAGTAAACCATTAAAAAAACCATTATTTACGTTGTTTGAAGACATCATATTCTGAAAGAAGATGAAGTACGAAGTTGTATGATTTTTTCTTATGACAGGCAAAATAATTAAAAACAAACGAAATAAAAATAAAAAACGAAGAGATAACCCATTTTTTTACATAGCCTTTACGTATTTATTTTTTGGACATTGTGTGAAACGTATAGGTACTATGTTCATATGTGTAAATGATTTTTTTTTTTCATTTGAATAAGGGTGAGATGCCGATGCAAGTTACTGCTTTATAGATCGAAATCATTTATTGTATCTGCGATAATCGTCAACGAATAATGTACAACATTTAGTTTATTTACACAACATGTAATTACATTAATGCTCGTTTAGGCATTAATGGCTAATTTAAAATGGCAATCGTGTAAGTGTGCACTAATATCTTATTCTCTAAAAACTATTAATTAAAAGCAAAAAACGGTACTAACGACTTACTATAGGAAAATTGCACCGGCGTATTTAGACATAGTTTAACCTTTTAAATATTACTTCTTCATCCGGAGTACTTGTACTCGTGATTTTAGATTTCTGCTTTCACTCATAAGGGAGATATAGCAGCCCCTAACGGTTGTTTTTTTTTTTTCAGAAACTATTACAGATATTTACATAAATCCAACGCGGAAAAATATATATCAATGAGTTCTATATTTAGTATTTTTTTATATTTTTTGATTAATTTTCAGAAGTGTAAAAAAAATATTTATTATTTGAGGGTGGTTTTTTATATGGACTACTGGAGATACACCAACCAAAAAAATATTATACATTTGTCTCAGAGTCTACTGCAACATATTATAAATACAAAAGTTTGCATTTGGTGGAACATAGTTAAAAAAATCTGTGTGTCAGCTCTGAGGCACGATTAGAGTTTACTCCTTACGAACGATTCTCGAAATAGACATATAATTCGTATGTGACGCAGAATAACACTTATTCTTCTTCTTCTTCTTCTTTTCAGCCCTTGGTAGTCCACTGCTGGACATGGGCCTCCCCTAATCGACGCCACTCCACCCGGTCCTGGGCCCTCTGAATCCAACGGTTTCCCGCTGTCTTCTTCAGGTCGTCAGTCCACCTGGTAGGAGGGCGGCCTGTGCTCCTTTTACCTAAACGTGGTCGCCATTCAAGGACCTTCTTTCCCCATCGGTTGTCAGTCCTGCGAACGATGTGGCCAGCCCATTGCCACTTCAATTTGCAAACTTTGAGCGCTATGTCGGTTACCTTCGTTCTTCTACGGATTTCATCATTTCTGACTTTGTCACGTAGAAAAATACCGAGCATAGCTCTCTCCATTGCCCTCTGAGCGACTCTGAGCTTGTGGATTAGGCCCACAGTAAAAGACCACGTCTCGGCACCATAGGTCATCACTGGCAACACACATTGCTCGAAAACTTTCGACTTCAGGCACTGAGGTATATCAGACGTCAAGACGTGTCGTAGTCTCCCGAACGCTGCCCAGCCGAGTTGGATTCTTCGAGTGACCTCCCTCTCGAAGTTGGACTTACCCATTCGGATCGTTTGTCCCAGGTAAACGTACTCGTCTACAACTTCGAGAGCAGTGCCGTCGACAACCACTGGTACGGGTGTGACATGGACGTTAGACATGATTTTCGTCTTGTCCATGTTCATCTTAAGACCCACCCGTTGTGAGGCATTATTGAGGTCGCTGAGCATAATGCCGAGTTCCTCCAGCGACTCCGCCAGGATCACTATGTCATCGGCAAATCGGAGGTGTGAGAGGTGTTCGCCGTTGATGTTAATACCACGCCCTTTCCACTCCATCAGCTTGAACACGTCTTCCAGTGCAACGGTAAAGAGTTTTGGGGAGATGACATCCCCCTGCCGTACGCCGCGCTGCAGATGGATGGGGTTCGTACTGCTGTCGTGTACTCGGACTTTCATGGTGGCGGCATTGTATACACACTTCAACGCCTCGATGTACCGATAGTCGATCTGGCACCGCTGAAGAGACTCGAGCACCGCCCAGGTCTCGATAGAATCGAAGGCCTTCTCATAGTCCACATACGCTACGCAAAGCGGCAGGTTATACTCCTCGGTCTTTTGTATAACCTGCCGAAGCGTATGTATATGGTCTATGGTACTATAGCCTTTTCGGAAACCGGCTTGTTCGGGAGGCTGGAAGTCGTCTAGTCTGCGCGTTAAACGATTAGTAAGGACCCTCGAAAACAGCTTATAAACGTGGCTCAGAAGCGCGATGGGCCTGTAGTTCTTCATCTGGGTTTTATCCCCCTTCTTGAAGAACAGTACCACCACGCTTCTGCTCCACGCCTCCGGGGTACTTCCAGTGTTGATGACGGAATCAAACAATTGCTGGAGCGCTACTAGGACGGGTTTGCCGCCCGCTTTCAGCAGCTCGGTTGTGATTCCGTCATCCCCCGGAGCTTTGTTGTTCTTAAGCTGTTTGAGTGCCCCCCTAATTTCGTACAGACTGACGTCCGGGATATCTTCGGTATAGTGCCGGGTTAATTTGGCTCGCTTGTCGTTCGCCGCCTTGGGAACGGGAGCTCTTGAGGAGGTATACAACTGTCCGTAGTACCTCTCAATTTCTCTCAGAACTTCGGGCTTAGACGTAACTATGGTGCCAGAGTCGGTCTTCAACCTCGTCAACTGACTTTGCCCAACCTCCAGATCTCTTGCGAACACTTTCGAGCCTTTGTTCCGCTCGATCGTGTTTTTTACACGATTGGTGTTATAAACACGCAAATCGCGTCGCCTACTCTGAGAGATCTGTTTGTTGAGCAGTCGGTACTTCGACATTGAGGTTGGAGACTGCACACATAGTTCCCGCCTCTCCCTCATAAGACCGAGAGTATGTTCTGAGAGAACTTGAGGTTTACCACTGGAGGGGGCCTTGAAATACTTAGACCCAACCTCGTTGACAGTGTCTACCATACTGGTGTTATACTCGTCCACTGAACTGCATGTTTCTAGGCACGCGAAACGATTGCGGAGTTCCAGCTGAAAGGCCTCGGAGTCCTGGATCTGGGCAGGTGTGGGTCGGAGCGTAGACTTCATCAGGCGTGACCGTTCCAGCTTGACATTGATATTCAATGTGCCTCTGACCATCCGGTGATCGCTTCCGGTTTTAAACCTGCTGATCACAGAGACATCATTGAATATGTGCGGTTTGTCTGCCAAAATGAAGTCTATCTCACTTTTTACGGAACCATTGGGACTGATCCAAGTCCACCTGCGCTGTGGCTTCTTCTTGAAGAAGGAGTTCATCATATAGAAGTCCTCCTTCTCCAAGAAGTTAGCCAGCAAGTGGCCACGGTGGTTCCGTTGCCCGATACCAAAGGGCCCCACCTTCAGCTCGTCGCCGTCTCGCGCACCCAGTCTTGCGTTGAAGTCCCCCATCACCACCGTGAAATGAGTCTTGGAGTTACGCATGGCCCTACTTACGTCCTCATACATAACTTCAACCTCATCGTCGGGGTGTGCCGAGGTCGGTGCGTAAACCTGTATGACCTTCAGCGAATATCGCTTGGATATTCTGAGTATAAGGTACGCTACCCTTGCTGACACGCTCCCGACTTCCGTCACGTTGTTGACGAGGGACCTGTGGACGAGGAACCCGACACCACCTTGGGACAGATGTTCGCCCTCCCGGTGATAGAACAAGTTACCGGAGTTTAGGATTATCGTGTCCTCCCCCTGTCTTCGGACTTCGGATAATCCCACGACACTCCAGTTTAACTTGTCTATCTCGTCTTCCAGCTCACGGATCTTGTCGTCGGTCCTCAGTGTCCTGGTATTGTATGTTGCCAGGTGCAAGAGTCGTCGTTTGTGGCAGCGCGATCTCTGCCGGAGATTCTTAGCACCCCCTGCTCCGCCGTTACCGTGACCGCTGCCAGAGCCAGGAATAACGGAGCTGCCGGGGACTGGGGGCCGTGATTTATTTGTGATGTTCATGATTATGGGGGTTTCTGCCATAGTCACCACGCTTGGCAAGTGCGTGTTGGTGACCGCAGTAGGTTTAATAGTTCTCAGGAAGACGCTGCTGCCCATCTCCTGGTATATTTATCCCTTCGATCGCCTCTTACGATCTCCACGGGTCGACTCGGAGTGGCGCTATTCTAAGCCGGCAACCACACGGCACGGCAACCACACGGCACTTACTAAACTATGTCTAAAGACGCCGGTGCAATTTCCCTATAGTAAGTCGGCTAGACCCTTTTACACTAACAATAAGATAACGTAAACGTATTTATAGTAACTAGAAGTTTGAGACTACTTTTGGACGATTTTGGTCTATGTCAACATCGCTTATAGACTAAATCATCTCTTTATAGGCCCTAAAATAGATTTCTTATATTACATTGCTTCAGTGTTTAAAACTAAAATTACCAAAACAATTATAAACTGTGAAGAATAAGGGTGCAAAAAGGTCAAAAATGCGTGACCAAATCCTTTGCATTCTTTACTGTTGGTATTTTGACCCACGTGATCTCGGCGAATATTTTGAATTAGAATTTATGTCTAAGGTAAAAACTTTGATCAAAATTTTATTATTTTTGTTTTTACTTAAATGATATTGTCTTTTGCTTAGATTTAATACTATAAGAATAGCGTAGTGAATATTTTGTCTCAATTTAGTCCAAGCTTTTATTTTTACTTTAAAACTTGTATCATAAATTAAATTTTTTCAAGTCTGGATCAAGTTTTTTTTTTTTTTTTTTTTAATAAACATCTCACACTCAAAGGCCCCCAGTAGGATGCGAATCCTGTGTCGCGGGTCCGGAAACACACACAATACACAAGCACAAACGCCCAGACCACGACAAACATCTGTATGATCTATACAAATATTTGTCATGTGCGGGGATCGAACCCGCGACCGCTAGCGCATCAGCCAATTGCTGTGACCACTGCCAAACCGTCCAACCAACGCGTCGTCTGTCGTTGTATTTTGTCTAGTTACTATCATTAGTTTTGCCGACAGTATTTTATTCTATAGTATTAAAAAAATTCAGTTGTTTGCCCATATAAATGAGGATAAAACATATTTACATAACATTCGTTATTTACACTACACTTTCAGTTAGTAATATTCTACTTATTAAACCTAAATCGATCAAATCCACCCAAATTACCCAATTAGTCACCATTAATCACCCAATCAAACGAAATATTGACAGAAAATTACTAAAAAGTTCTTAAAACCAAAAATGTTGTTTAAATTAGAGCTGTTTATAAATTAGAATGAAAAAGAAAGTATTCCTGGAATTACTGCTTACTAATAGGAAAAACACCAAAGGTACCAAAAACCCTTTCCCTTTTAACTAAATTAATCCACCAATTTGTTTTTCTTTATTTATTTATTAGGTAAATGTCATCAAATCTTATTTTTCATGGAAATTTATTTTATGTAGCCAATTAAATTCATTACTGTTAATTGATTTTTTTTTTATAATTGTTTGAAATGAGTAATATCATGATACATTTAGATAATGGTTTTCATAATATTAAATAAAATATATTGTTATGGATTTATATGAAAAAATCATTTTAGGTAGATATTTTAAAGCATAATAATGGGAAATTTTATTTATGACATCAGATAACAGATGGCACTTTTTGTTGTTCAGGCGAAACTTGATCTTCATTATTTGTAAACTAAGTTCAATATTTACTATAATTAGTGTTTAGTTTTAAACATAGCGTTCATGAAAAATATTTAAATATAGTGCAGTACTAGGCAAATTATTTCTGTACTACCTAATGAGTAAAAGGATTGTCTTAATAGTGGCGCCTCCACTCTGCTTTACTGCAGATTGACAAGTAAACTATTCGTAATACTAAACATTCCTGGTAATTATATAAAAGAAAATTCTAGAAAATTTTATGCTACATGCATTATATGCCCAATAGGATACTTAAGCTAGCCTTTCCAGGCGGTATTAAAATGAAAAAAGTAGAAAAGATTTACAAAATATAAGTACTACATCAGTATAATAAATTACAAAGGACTTGGCTATGAGTTTATATGTAATATCTTACATTGTTCTAAGTTGTGATCATGACTACACAGCTTCGGAAACGATGGCCTCTAAGAAGTCCGCCATTTTGGGTGATGCGACCAATGGCGGCCATTTTGTCGTACGGAAACAAATAATGGTGCCAGACCTTTGTCTATTTCAGTAGGGTTTATGTATATGGTAATAGTCTAAGATGTCGTAAATGTGGTTTTAAGATGAGTGTTGTTTATTTATGTCATATGCATTCCACTTGTGATGAAACAACAATGAAGTTTATTTGTTATGTAAGTGTTTGTTTAAGCGTCTTCATTTTCTCTAGAATTTTCGACTTATTGTCTTACAATAAATTTTATTTTGGCTTTTAAACATAAAAGCATTTTTGTACGTTATGCTTTATTTTGTTGATGTTAAAAAGGCTTTATCAGCCTCTTTTATTAAATTATCTTTTTCTTTATGGGAGGTCTATTTTAGAAAGTAAATATGTAACTAATTCTATTTATATATACTTAAATATTTTCATTACGTAAATAAAGAGATGAGTTTTAACTATACACCTTTTTACCCCACTGCTCTAGAAGGAGCGATATGTTTTTCGATAGTATGTGTGTATGTATAATTGTTTGTGACGCTCTGCTGCCCGAACGACTCAATGGATTTTAGACTGAAAGGTGTCATTAAATTCGTATTTATTGTGAGAGTGACATTGGGTATATCAAAATAAAAAAATAAATAAAAATTGCGGATTTTTGGCGCGAAACTAATTTCATTTCCAAATTACACCGAAACGCAGTCGAATTTTTTAGTTTTTATAAATTACTTTGACTTATTTTAAAAATTTGTGAAAACATTAATTTGATTACGAATGGAAAATGATGGTGAGTTTCATTTTATTATTATTAAACATTATAAAAGTCGTATCATATCTTTATTATAATTTTCAAAGGCGCTTCGAGGCTAAAATGTTATGATAGACGCGGCAGCTGTAAAACTGTTAAAATAACACACGCTAAGTTGATATCATTTAAAATTTAAATAACTGCAAATACTTCACTGCTAAGCTACTGGCTGAATATGGCCGAGATTAAACCAGTTCGCACGTTTTAACAGAGGTCGTCTAAAATTTGAATGTTAAAATGAGCGCCTTGGCTGTAATTATATATTTTTGTAACAAGAATAATTTTATTTTAATCTATTCTGCTGATACAAAGCTTGCTCGTTTGTTAAATTCTTTTGAACGATCTAATCTCGGTACTTACTGACCCGATTTTTTTAATTTTGGTTTAGACATCCTGTTTATTCAAAAAGTCCATAAAACATATCGTTGTAGCTCTTATATTTATTTATTTACTCTTTATTACACACACACAAAAAAGAAACAAACTGTTTAACTATTAACTAAAAGGTAGGTTTATGTACAATAAGCGATCTTATCCCTAAGTTGTAATATTGGTAAACTGTAGCTTTAAATAAACTCGATAAAATCCGTTTTTAGACTTTTAATTAAATGACTAAAATTCGCGTAAATATAAGAGAACAGTCTGTTCAATTCAGCTTAGTTCATTTACCTCAACCAGTATAGTTACACATTTCCAGCCTATTTGTACTATCTACAAAAACCAACCAAATCATAAACACTCAAATTTTATATAACAAAACAACTCAATATCTTAATAATCCTACCTAAATATTTAAGTATTAAATACGTATGAAGTCTTTGAGTTGTCTGTATGTTAATATTTAATCCCCTGTTATCAAATTGAACACTAGATATATTTCAAAGGAATATTGCGAATACACGTGTCTAATTATCTCTTATATCTAATGTCTCGGGATGTTACGAAGAAATGGCAAACTACACATAAAACCGCCCCTGGTACTACACAACTTTGTAATTGTCTTAAATATCTGTAGTATTACATGTATGTATGTATTAATTGTATATTTTGGTGCTTAATAAAGCTGTAATAAATAAATAAAGTAAACGATATAATCCTTCAACGGATTTTTTCGTAGCTCAGTATCAATTATTTTTTACCCTTTCGCGATTAATTTGATGCCTTTAATTTTTCTGATATTTTAACGGAATTTTATTTATAGTAGTCATCGCAGTATCAGTATAATTATAAACCTAGATAAACAAAGATAGCCCAGGCACTCACAAAAATAAAACTACTACTCATCAAAGTCGAATCTATATCAATAAAATAAGTCTCAAATCATCTTCACCTTTAAGTTTGTCAAAAAGTTCAGTATGTCAAACAAACAAATTAAAGATTTAAGACTTATTTCGTGGTTTGAAGACATATCGGACAGGTCAGTCCTGTCGTGACCACGATCCATGCAACTGGGTCGAAATATTGACGCAAAAATCACTGTGTTATATCGTGGTATGTACCCGTTTTAAACATAATAATAAACAAATTAAAGTATTCGATTTTATGTGGAAATAGCTACACTCTATCTCACTGCTTTTATAATGATAACAGTCAATCAACTACAGGTGGCGTGCGAATAGAAAACTCATCAATTTCAACAAAATTTCTCTATCGTTAGTAAATATTTGAAGTTAAAATTGATAGCTTCTCGATGAAATTTGTATTGTATTAGATTATAAATTTTTGTTCATGTTGGTCGCCAGAAGTGAAAGGCGGTTTTGAATTACTTTAATGTTATTCAGTTTCTACTATTAGTTCACACTCTCCTTATATTTGCATGTATTATATGTATATCTTGTTACAATTTTCAATCGTTAATTAAATACTTTTTATTCATCCATTCAAGTTCAAATACATTTTTTAAGCTTGTAGTGGATAACTAGTTTTTTCAAATATTAATTCATTGATGAAATTACATTAATTAATTTTAGTTTTATATGAGAGAATTTTTTTTCTTTGTTGGTCTATGTAGGAATTGTCTGAGCTATTATAATTTTCCAAAAACAAATATAGAATGCTGTATTATTTTTACTATAAAATCCATCAATTCATAAATACTTTGCTTTTTGAATACTATTTACAGTTTAAATTCAAACATAAATAATTTATCTTTGTAGTAGTAGTATATATATATATAGTTCTATTCATCATTTTAATAAAAATATTCTGTGTTGCTTATTAGGCAATTATAATTTATTCTGTGGCAATAGTTAAAAAAATTGTCGATTCTAATTTGAAATACTTAATCAGAAATTGTTTAAAATCGTAAATTGAATCAAAATAACCAGAATTGTGTCTTGATATATTATTTCTTGAATACACAAAATATTTAAAAAAATAGTTATAAAGTACATGCTATGTATCAGAGATGGCGCTGTATGTGAAAAATGATTTTCCCTGTTTTCCTGCTTTTCTGTTGAAAATTTTCCTGAATTTAGTTTGCTATAAAGCTCACTGAGCCCGAGACCTTTCCAAGGAATGCAAAACCGTGGAAATCGGTTCGTGCGTTCTGGAATTATAGCGTCAGGAAGGAAAACGCGATTTTTATATTATAGATTATATATTTTTTTATCTTTGTATACGTTTCAAATACTATCTTCGTGGTTTTAACCATGGGTAATTTTATCACAGTCGGATAGTTACTGCTCCGCCCCTATATGCCAAATATTTTAAAGCCGTAGGCGTTTCCATGTTTTTTTTTTTTTAATTAGATACAAAATAATGTTCGAACGTTTAAAAACAAAAAAAAAATTACTTTTATAGAGGTACACGGTTAAAATATTTACAGAAACTTTTGCTGCCGGAAAACCGGACAAAACTTTTACTTTAAGTTTTTCGGGCAGGTTTTCAAATTGGACAAGTACATTAACAATCTGCCATTAAAACTTCAAGTACAAATTTTGTTGCGATTCGTTTTTCCACTTGTCCACCACCTGCAGTGTGGCTTTTATAGTTTTATTAAAAACAAATATGTGATATAAAATATTATACAGTGGAATGGAATCCTTAGTGAACGATTTAGACTCACACTTTTCTATAGTATGTGTGTCTTATTTATACAAACGTAGATCAATATTATATAGTATCAACGTCACTATTCAAAATCTTGTAAAATAAAAACTTTCCTAAGCTAGGAGTGTCCCATTAAGGCCTACTCTACCCCTCTTACCCCTATATGAGAAATACTGGATCTTAATTTACCAAGGTGTGCACTGCCAGTTTGCACAAGTTTTATTTGCCCAAAAAAACTTAAGAACTTCGACGTGTCTGAGTTATGACGTAAATAATCGCTGAAAGAACTCAATAAATCCCTTAATAAGAAAAATGAGTGTCGTAATACATATTATGTTTTATAAAAAAAGACATAAAAAATTGAGGTACGCGGTCTGTGTGTGGACAAACGACAAATAGCAGAGTGATCTTCGTCATTTATCATTTAGGAAAAAAATACTAACGTTTTTTATCAGCTTCAGAAGACCATGGATCGCAATTTAACGGGACATTCCCGAAAATAAGGATAAAAGATCGTCTTTTTATCAGTTAGAAGTTTTTATGACTTTTTTATATTGAACTTCAGTCGTGGAATATCATTATATTATAAATCAGATTAAATAATAAGTATAGTGATATAATAATTAATATTATTTGTTATTGCGTCCATACTATTATATATGTTGTTGGTTAGCAGGAAAGAGGACATCAGGTACCAATCAAAAACACCAATTGCAAATTCATGCGACGTTTCGATCTTTTATTAGATCTTCTTCAGGCATCTACAAATTTATAGTTATACATAAGTGAAAGGCCATATATATAATTTACATAATCTAGGTTATAAGTGAGGTGAACAAACTTTTTCTTTTCTATTTACCTTTACATAGAGTGTCTAATTAGTATCCTTATATTTCCAACTTCATTAAGTACAGCTTTAATTTAAAAAAAAAAAAAAAAAAAAATTTTGAATTATTATTTTCTTGAAACAAACAAACAACTAAGGTATCATCCGCTATTATTTAAACTTGTTCGTATCATTTTCAATTTATTTTATATCATTATCAATTTCAATATTTTTCCAAAAACGATACGAACAAGTTTAAATAATAGCGGATGATACCTTAGTTGTTTGTTTGTTTCAAGAAAATAATAATTCAAAATTTTTTTTTTTTTTTTTTTAAATTAAAGCTGTACTTAATGAAGTTGGAAATATAAGGATACTAATTAGACACTCTATGTAAAGGTAAATAGAAAAGAAAAAGTTTGTTCACCTCACTTATAACCTAGATTATGTAAATTATATATATGGCCTTTCACTTATGTATAACTATAAATTTGTAGATGCCTGAAGAAGATCTAATAAAAGATCGAAACGTCGCATGAATTTGCAATTGGTGTTTTTGATTGGTACCTGATGTCCTCTTTCCTGCTAACCAACAACATATATAATAATTAATAATAATAAGAGGTACTATAACCGGAACTAATTCATTTTATTAACTAATTCTAGTGCAGTGGTGCGAGTATTCGCCTCAACGCCGGCGGTCGCTGTTTCAATTCCCACTCGGGGTAGATATTTGTATTTGTATATTGATTTGTTTCCAGTCTAGGTGTATATCCCTGTGGGTGTCCCCACCGTGCCTCGTGCCTTAAAACTCTGATAACAATATTTACTCATGGCAGGGAAATTTATCCGCCAACCCGCAGTGGAGCAGCGTGGTGGATTAAGTTACAACCCTTCTCCTATATGGAGGAGACGCCTTTGACCAGCACTGGGATGCTTGCAGGCTGATTCAATTCAGTTCAAGTAATAATTAAAAATTATGAGGACTTTAAAAAAAATAAAAAACAACGGTATATTGAATAGTATAGAATTCCTGTCCAAGACCAGGGAAGGAAACTAATCATGTAAGATCGGAATTAGTTTTTTAGTATTTATACCTATTATCTATTAAGTACCTCCAAACTATACACGAGTAATTCGTAAATACTTTAGTTTATTTCGTAGTTACTTGCTGTATAAATTAGTTCTGTGAACTTTCCATGGCGAATTACTCACAACAAGTTGCATCATGCTATTTTAATCTATTAAACTGTAACGTGTTAAAAATAATTGGATAAAAGGTTTAAAAATATGTCAAGTGAATATTTATGTTGGTAATCAATAATTTCAGATTAAAATTTCATACAAGCGTTGACATTTCAAAAGTCTAATAATAAATACTAACCTTACCCGATACCTGACTCTTGGTATATTAAAATGATATTTCATCGAACGTTAATTAGCTTATCATTTTTTTACGATTACCAGTTTAACACTTACGTGTCTGGTGGTTGTGTTATATTACCAAATTTAAAATTACGATTAACAAAGGGTCAAACATTTTGTAAAATATTGAAAGTTACTATTTTTATGAAATTATAGCTAAAATTATTAGGTACTATATTATTTTTTGTTTGGTAGTAAAACTAACATTTTATAATCTAAATTTACGCAATCATGCAATATACAGTACATGAGTACTACGCAAAATTCGTGTCATTTTATCGTATATGGTTTTGTAAGAATGTAAATACGTAAAATACCTTTTTTATAATTTTATTATTTTCTTATTATTATTTGATAAAATTCCAACTGGTATACATCTTAACTCTGTGGCTGCTTCTGTGTCTTTACATGGAATTATGTTATTGTGATATTTTATAGTCTCCTGACATAAGAGCGTTCAATAAACAATCTTCCCAACTCTTTAACTAAGACTCCGAGAGATAGGTTTGATACTCCGTCATATTGCCAAATTTAAATCCTAACAAACAAACGAAAAAGAAAGAAAAAAAAACATACGAGTTTTTCTACCGTCAACTTTTTCTCGAAACTTAAAAATTCAAGTAAACCCAGCGGTCAGTAAGCTTAAGCCTCAGACTTAATTCCATGCAGTTTTTTCGTAAGTACAGCTTAAATATACTTAAATATATATTTAAAAAAAAACCTTTTTAGTCGAGTAAGTCCTGAAAAACTTTTAAAAATTTTAATTCTTCTGAGGCTCAATATCTAGTAGAGATTTTAAAATACTACTGCTACTGCTATATACTCGTATATCAGATTTTTTATCGCTTTTTAGCGATTTCTCCCAGACAACCTGAAGGTTCAAAATTTATTAATCTGAAATTAATATATTGTGTGAGAATAATATAATTATATTATACATACAGATAAATATTATATACATAAGTATATATATTTATTTACTTATAATTAAATAAGTTATAATCGATCGACTCTAAAAAAGAGCTAACTTTGTGTTTATGTTATGTGGTATCTTCACCAATTATTATACGATTTAACAATTGTTTTTTTAATAGATACCATTATGTCTCGAGATCGATCCATAAAAATTAAAAAAATAAGATTACTGAAGTCGATTCTTATCATACATGGATTTTTCAATTTACCTCTTATGATATCAAATAAACATGTTACGATAATGCTAGAAACTTATTTGATTAAATCTTAAGTTAATGAAAATAAAGACTGTCCTGTCATGAAGCAATTTCTGGTAACACTATCTAATGTATTTCGATTCGCCTATCAACGATCTGTCTGGAAATGATTTTTCTAGAGAAGGGTCCGATGAATTCAGAGCGGTTAGAAAGGACGCACGATATAAAACCTTTTATGTTTTCAAATAAAATATCTAGAATGCCATATACGTGTTTTATGAAAAAAAAGTATACCTATATTTTTTGTATTTTATATTTTTATATTCTATATGATCGTAATTTATGTAGGTATATGTTTACAAAATTCTTATAAATCGTCGGGTAAAAATCGAAATCAAATCAAAAACAACTTTATTCAAATAGGCTCCACGAACACCTTCGAATCCTCATTTTACAAATTTAAACTTAAAATATTATTTTTGTAAAAGTAAAGCTAGTACCGATTTGAAATGTAGATTCTACAGAGAAGAATTGGGAAGAAACTCCGCAGTTACTCTTTTGAAATTGTGATTAAATGTGTAGCGACATCTATCTCGCCATATACGAACTAGAAGAAACAGACGTATCCTAGATCGCGCTATCGAAGTTTTCAAAGCGATTATATATATATATATATAAAATATAAAGCGAATATATATATATACAAGAACCCGACAACAAACGTTAAGTGGCGCGTAGCCCACCAGGCACTCACCCGTCTGGTCGAAGGATCCTTCCTTTTCAACGGCAGTCTCTCACTACGCCAAACTGGTGACCCCGAGTATGAACATCAGCGCAGCCTTCGCAAAACTACGTCATCATGATATCATCATCACTTCCTCAAGCTTTCGAGCAGCGAGTCATACAGCCAGCCAGCATCCACGGCTACTACGGGTATCCTGACCACAAGCATGCAGCGGACGCGCATTCCTGGTCATCGCCCACAGCCTTCTCAGCAACCATGGCACAGCACACTGCACTTCGGCCGGTCAAGCAAGCAGAGACGCACTTCTCTCCTGATCGACGCAGCAGCCAGCCACTACGCAACACTGCACCACCCCGACTCACTGGGGCATCACCGCAGACAGTTCCGACTCACCGTGAACTATGCAGCATCTGGTTCCAACTCACTGGAACATTCCACTGGCCCGGCAAGCATCACAAGATGTAGTATGGACGACTCAACCTGCTATCGACCTCCGGTCTCGGAGGGGGAGTGATGTAGCGACATCTATCTCGCCATATACGAACTAGAAGAAACAGACGTATCCTAGATCGCGCTATCGAAGTTTTCAAAGCGATTATATATATATATATATATATATATATATATATATATATAAAATATAAAGCGAATATATATATACAAGAACCCGACAACAAACGTTAAGTGGCGCGTAGCCCACCAGGCACTCACCCGTCTGGTCAAAGGATCCTTCCTTTTCAATGGCAGCCTCTCTCCTCCAAAAACTGGTGACCCCGACGTGATTCTCAACCTCTATAAATGTGATTAAAATTGTCCTATCAACTCACCCTTCCATATTCACGAAAAAATACTTCATGACAAAATTGTTATATTATGTGTAATAATAATCAAGTTTCATAAAGAAATTATTAAATGAAGTTGATTTATAATCTTTACCTTAATATAAAAGAAAATATATAGTTTCAAGTTTTTTTCTTGAAAGGATACAAAACCTTAAACTAAGACATGTATATCTGCATGGGATCAGCGAAGCTATTTACAGTCCTTTTTTTTTATTTTCCAAAACCCAGCTGTGGGCATTACAGGCTGGTACAGTTTTAATTAGCAAAATTTTTAATTGGGGTCAATTAATTAGTAAAAATTAGTTATTTTACTTAATTTTTCTATATCAAAGGTATTTGAAATTTTTATTCCAGTTCTCAGAGACGAGGCGGACAGAAAAATGACATGTTTTTCGTCTATATTCAGAAATGGAAATATTGCCTTTGCAGGCGAATACTGCGAGGGAAAATTTCTTTGTGCATGCTATATGCTTATAGAGGGTACTCGTGAAATTTTACAGCGATTTTTTACTGCGGCGCTGTTGATTTTAACTTTTTGACGTTTTATGTTTGTACCAATTACTGGTCCTTTGTTTCTTAATACTAGTGTAATCATTTTTTACTTTTTTTTAACGAGCAGCATTCTAACAGTCGGTGTTTTTCAATAGGGTGATAGGGCGCGTTAACGAAGTATAGCTTAAGAAAAAAAATGGTGTTAGATAATGGAATCTAAATAAAACATTTTTACACAGTAAAATTTTTAGATTTTATTTTTGATATCCATATTTCTACTAATTAGAAGGGAATAATAGCTGGACTCCCATTGTCTTCCAAAATATTTTAGCCGACGTTTCTACAAAGTTGCATGTGTATAAATACCATCGCCAAACACAAACTTTTGACACCTTTTTGTAAAAAAACTACAAGTAACTAACTACGATTTTTATTTCTTTGTTTATTTAGATCTTAGCTTAAGTCTTAAAACCTTTATGGTTTCAAACCAATATAATATAAAAACTTTAGGTATATACTAGATATTATAACATAAATTCATTCATGCTCTACTAGTTAATTTTTTCAAAGAAAAAGAAAAAATGTCTATTCTATCTTCTAATGTCTATGAGGATGCGTAGCGTGCGAAACGGAACTAAACGGAACCCTTACTACAAAGCTACAAAGCCACTCTCCATGAGTTGCTTTGTAGCTGGGTTCAAGCCCTGGGAACAGACAGCAAGGCGATGGCAGCGCCTAACATATCTGTCGGGAACAAATAAGTTCACTGAACTTAATAGGCCTGCGTTGTGAATTATTCCTCGAATCATCTTAAAAATGTACTAAGCTAAATAAGGTAATAGAAAGTCACAACGACTTTAAAGTTAGCTATAATATTGTTTATTTTCTTTGTTATGAGAAATGTAACTCTGTAACTGTGTGTGTACTTGTAAAAGATAGAATTAAAGAAAAAAATAAGTTTTTAATTCGATTATTATGAATGAAAATTTAAAAACAATCATAATTTAAAACAAGAAAATAATAATATATTTTTACTAGCTGCTGCCCGCGACGTCGTCTGCGTGAACGCTATACAGCAACAAAAATACCTACGATTATACCTTTTAAAATAACCTTCATTTACCCGTTTCTTCTTTACATTTCATATTTACAGAAAGTACAGTAACAGAGGGAGACTGTCTTTTGTAAAATTGACTTTCAAAAAGTGCTTATTTTTAGCCTGCTTTGAATAAATGACTTTATGGTGATTCTGCTGAATTAAGTCATAAGTTGTGACTGAAACGGATGGAGAAAATAATAAATAAGGAATACAGAATAGGGTAAAAATACATATTTATAGGACTTCTCGATAAACAACATTAGTAGTTTGGCTCTCCGCAGCCAAAATGTAAAGAGAGTCAGGACTGGTGACGCGGGAGCAAGCGACGCGACGTACAGCTGCCCGTGTGAAGCAGCTCGTCCTGAGGTCGAAACCAGCTACCCTCAGTGTCTGCCCCTGCGACTTATTGATGGTCATCGCGAAGCAAACACTCACGAGGAACTGTACGCGCTTGAACTGGAACGGGAAGTTATGAGGAATGAGGGGAATGCGTGGTATAAATACTGCTTCGCCGACGCCACAACCCGTAAGAATTTCCACCTCAATGGTGTGTCTGTGGAGCGAGATGACTTTAAGGCGGGTCCCGTTCCACAACTTTTGAGGAAATAGGTTCCGGAGAAGCATAAGCATTTCTTATCTTTATAACATATAAGTCATGCTTCATTTTCCTCTTTCTTCGTTATTTAGCTCAAATTGCTTACAGCAATAGCGTGCCGTTTTCGAGTTTAAATTTTGTTATACATCTATTCACTTCTTTTTGAGTTCTGTTTGTTATTACATACAGAAAAACTCGATGAATTTTATAAGACATAGATGAAGCAGCTTAAAACTTATATAAACACATTTTTTAAATTGTCTTGCTCATCATGGAGTTGTGCATTTTAATTTTTATTAAAATGCACAACTCCATCTATGACTTTTGTAAACAACTATTAACCTCGCCAACATGATCAAATTTAAATTATTTATATCCAAAAAGGGTTTACACATGTAATTCGACTTGATGTTTTTAAAATCTCATAGATGGCGCTGCTTGTCTTGATACTACTTATATTCATTTCTTATATTACATTCATTCTTACATTTATTATGTTTATCAGCCTAAGTTACTTATATTTCGTGATTTTTATAGTGTGAAGATAGCTTATAGCATGGTTATTAACATAATAACAACATTCAAATATGCGTCGTTAGATTACACGCTGTTACAGAATGCGTTGAAGAAATAAAGGTTCACTGCTCGTTCCCCGTAGGTGATAGCGTGATAATATGTAGCCTATGTTATGACCCGACTTCTTAATAATATTCGTGCCAAATTTGAAGTAAATCCATGCAGTACTTTTTGAGTTTATCCCGGACATACATACAGACAAACAGACAAACAGACAAAAATTCTAAAAACTATATTTTTGGCTTCGGTATCGATTGTAGATTACACTCCAAGTATTCTTTTTAAAAAATATTCAATGTACAGTTTTGACTTTTCTACCATTTTATTATATGTATAGATCATCACACGTCGTACTCGCTCAAATTTACGATGTTTTACATCTACTTGAAGTGTAAGATTTTTCATTTTTAAACTTTAGTACGCTGAGATTAAACATTCAAGAGTCAATCGATCCGTAACTTTAATTTTCAACAGGTTTGTTAATAAAATAAAAATTTAAACTTATGTTATTTGTTAACTTAAACCATTCTTGGTTCAATAACAGATTACATGGGTCCTTTAATTTATTATGATGTTGACTAATCACCACCTATTTTGGTCAATCATAGCACAGAAGATACAAAAGTGTTTCTGGCTTAAAAGTATCAAGGAAAGTAGGGAGCAGGTAAGAACAGGGAACAATGGAGATAGGTATTGGCTCGTTCATTATCAACTTGCATAACAGCCAGCAAACAAGAAGGTCCATCTGATGTTAACTAACTAATCACTGCCGCCGGTAAATAATAAACTATAGCGCGGAAGAAACCAATGCAATCCTAATTTATCCTAACTTATAATCCTAACTAGAAATGAAGAATATAAAGATAGAAAGAAATGGAAAAGTAATTTCCTCCTTCGTTATTTCCGATTTCAATGGTCGCCTAAGCGGAGCTCAAATACGTTCATACTTGCTCTACTAAAAATCAATGACTCCCAGCGACTCTTCTGTGATCTGAAAATTCTGATTTGAGATTTACATTATCCATAATCAATTAATTAAAAAAAATATATAAGCACTTTGTAAGATGATTCAAAGTACTTTTAAAGCCTAATTATTTTTTTTAATTGATTATTTGTCCATCTGGTTAATCTGGCTTTGACTGCCAAACTTTGCTGGGTATCCCATGATCCTTATTTCATATATACTATTAAACATTGTTTGACATACTTCAAGTGGCAAAATTTTGTTTGCTAATTTTACTTTGAAAGTTCCTCGTCAGTAAACAAAAGATTAATTATCTTCATACGCATATAATATACGTCAGGTCATCTTAGTATCATCATATTATCTGATCACAAATCCAATCTTCATGTGTGACAATTCGGATCCGAAATGAAACCGCGATTAATATGCTGATGTCAGTATCTCCTTAATTTGATTGATAATAATCGAACACGTAATTGAAGTCAATGTTCGCAAATATTACTAAGCGTCTTATTAACTAATAAAATACTATTTTAAAGACAAAAAATTTAATCTAGTAATAGAAGTTGATCTGAAGGCAACTGAGGAAACAATATGATTGTCCTGAATGATAACACTACATTACTGAAATATATAATATGTAGTGGTAATATTAAGGACATTATCAGCTTACTATAATAATTATGTACAATGTAAATCGTAATATTTTGAATCGAATCCAAAAAAAATGGATAAAATATTTTTACACTTCCGACAACAGTTCTGGTTTAGCGGCGCGTAGATCGCCTTAACGCCAGCGGTCGTGAGTTCGATTCCCGCTCAGGATAAATAAATGTATTCGTACAAATATTCGTTTTTGGTCTGGTTAAATGTCCATGTGGTGTAATGTGTAATTGGTGTCCCCACCGTACCCTGGAGCACGTAAAGCCGTCGGTCCCGGTTTTTATTATAGACATCTGATAGCAACCGTTAATCATGATAGGAAAATTATCCACCAACCCGCAGTAGAGCAGCGTGCTGGAAAAGATCCAACCTTTGTTATATATGAAGAAGAGGCTTTTGTCCAGCAATGGGCTATTTACAGGCTGATTTACTTCTGTTCAGATCAGTACTGTTATACTTTACGTCTGGTGTCTAAATAATTTAGTTTGACAGATGTAAATTCACACACAATAAGTATAAAATAATAACCCCATCTCTTACTAATAGTATAGTAAAATATAATGTTAAGTTTATAAACACAAGTAAAAATACATTAAGCGTATTTTACATATTCTCCCGTATATTACGAGAAACATTATTTTCAGTGTCACATAATAACCGCGTGCATTCTTTATTGTGGATCCTGAAACTTGGATATAAGGTGACTGGAAGTGCCTTATTATTATTATTTTTTTTTTGAAAAATATTACCTATATTTTGAAATTTGTAATATTATTTTCAAATTTAATAATAATAATTTACGATGTAAATTTATTTTCGAAATTCAAAATCGCAAAGATGTTTAAAAAAAAGTAGCAGAAACAACTTCGAAGAGCAAAGCGCGTGATTGAATGTTATGGAAAGCTTACGGAGAGACCTATGCTGAAAAGCAAAATAATCTTGATTAATAAAACTACCGCTGTCAATAAAATAGTGCATTTACTTGGTTAAGTTTTTTAAAAATAATATTTTAAATTTAAGTGCTATGTAACTATTATTAGAATGTTTATAAGCGATGAAATACAAATTTTATAAGGATGTATATTACATTGTTAAGAATTTGACACCTTTGAATATTTTTCATAACTTATATTTTTTTGTTTTGCTATTGTTAGTCGTAGCCTTCCTTAATGAACCCGACACATAAGAAGTTTTTCAAGTTGAAATGGTAATTCCTAAAATTAGCGTTTTTTAATAAAGAGATGACATTAAAACAAAATAAATCTACCTCTTCTATATTAGAATAGACTTTTAGTATTCCGGTAATCAATAAGGACCTCTCTTAGTTTCGCTCTCTTAATTGAAAATCCTATAGTTGAACACAAGTATATATACTCGTATTAATCACGCCAATAATGTGATGTGAATGATAAAGTCTCAACTAAAATAATAAATAAATAAAGTAGACTCTTTTTTTATACTGTTCTCTTATATTTACGCGAATATTACTCATTTAATTAAAAGTCTAAATCGGATTTTATCGCGTTTATTTGTTTTAAAAACTTTACAGTTTAACGATTTTTAATTAAATTAAATTATTTCCCGACGTTTCGGACCCTTTACAGCGTCCATGATCTCGGGGGACTGAGGTGGTGGGTGTCCGAATAATGAATCAATTGTTACATACCCCGCTTCTTATACAATTATAAATTATTACTTTTTACCGTTCCTATTCATGCAGAATGAGCTTATTGTGTCTGGAAGTCGTGCTGTGTTCTTATTTTCCTTGGGTTCAATTAATTTTAGTACTGGCTCCCAAGCTGGTGGTACGTTCCAACCATCCTCTCTATTGAAATTAGGATGTTTTTTGATTTCAATAGCCTCGCGAATCATCCTTGGTAGGAATCGGTGTTCTTTAGCGAGAATTTGTGGCTTATCAAATCTGATATAGTGGTTGGTGCCTTGTTGAGTATGTTGATACACAGCAGACTTTGTCGACCGTTGGTGTTTCATGTCAGCTATATGTTCTTTGACGCGTGTCTCTATACTCCGCTTAGTTTGCCCTATATATGAGAGACCACATTCACAGTCTAATTTGTAGACCCCTGCATCTTGTAAAGGTATTTGACACTTGACAGATGGTAATAATTGACTTATCTTCGTTGGCGGCTTGTAGTAAGTTTTTATTGAAGCTCGCTTCAAGATGTAGCCAATCTTGTCAGTGACTCCTTTGACATATGGTAGTACGGCAGGCTGGCGCTCAACTGTGGCTGTCTTCTTTCTCCGGGATCTGTGACGCTGACACGGTGCTCGGAGGTTGTTGTCTCGCAGTACCTGCTTGACGTGCTGTAGCTCTGCGTCCAGGTGTTTCTCGTCACAGAAGTCGTCAGTCGTCAGAGAAAGAAGACAGCCACAGTTGAGCGCCAGCCTGCCGTACTACCATATGTCAAAGGAGTCACTGACAAGATTGGCTACATCTTGAAGCGAGCTTCAATAAAAACTTACTACAAGCCGCCAACGAAGATAAGTCAATTATTACCATCTGTCAAGTGTCAAATACCTTTACAAGATGCAGGGGTCTACAAATTAGACTGTGAATGTGGTCTCTCATATATAGGGCAAACTAAGCGGAGTATAGAGACACGCGTCAAAGAACATATAGCTGACATGAAACACCAACGGTCGACAAAGTCTGCTGTGTATCAACATACTCAACAAGGCACCAACCACTATATCAGATTTGATAAGCCACAAATTCTCGCTAAAGAACACCGATTCCTACCAAGGATGATTCGCGAGGCTATTGAAATCAAAAAACATCCTAATTTCAATAGAGAGGATGGTTGGAACGTACCACCAGCTTGGGAGCCAGTACTAAAATTAATTGAACCCAAGGAAAATAAGAACACAGCACGACTTCCAGACACAATAAGCTCATTCTGCATGAATAGGAACGGTAAAAAGTAATAATAATTTATAATTGTATAAAAAGCGGGGTATGTAACAATTGATTCATTATTCGGACACCCACCACCTCAGTCCCCCGAGATCATGGACGCTGTAAAGGGTCCGAAACGTCGGGAAATAATTTAATTTAATTAAAAATCGTTAAACTGTAAAGTTTTTAAAACAAATAAACGCGATAAAATCCGATTTAGACTTTTAATTAAATGAGTAATATTCGCGTAAATATAAGAGAACAGTATGTTAACCAGTACGGACTGGAAACAGCGAATAAAATACGCCGGTTAGAAGATCTCAAGACGAAGCGCGCAAGAAGTATTACATCTTTGAACTTCTTGAAGAGATGCCGAGATCACAGTCTCATTCCAACGTGCGTCAAGACTACCGCTAAAAAGGACATACGTGGAAGCGCTAAGATCTTAAAACAGGCAAGTCAAAAATTGTTATGTCAATGCATCCGCGAAAACCGTTACAACCTCTTTAAAGTTAATACAGCTATAGAGAAGGCATCCATTGAGTTAAAAAATATACTGACGTCATTTGATTATAAAAGCTGCATAGATACATTAAATCAGCGTGAAACATCCAAATATATTGCGTGCAAAAACAGACAAATTTTAAAATATAATAAATTATTAAATAATTCAAATAACAAAACCGGTAAATGGAACGTGAATGTACCGGCATCGACCACAGACACGCAAATACATATGTCTAAAACGTCAACGTCAGTAGTAAATATTTCAAAACAAACTCTGGATGCAGCAACCGTTAAAGTACTTGAAAAAGGCCTAAATTTTGCAATAACACCACGTAGAATTCCCTTCGAAGAAATAATCTGCAATGTCGAGGACTGTTTGACGAAAAACAACTTACGCAAAGAGGATATGGAGGCTATACGTCAAGACATTTCTTCCGTCTTACGTCGAAGTAAATTGCCGAAACCAAACCTCTCTAAGGAAGAATCAATTGCTCTCAAAAACTTGCGTGCGAGGTCAGATATTACAGTACTCCGTGCAGATAAAGGGAACGCTACAGTAGTCATGGACACATCAGATTACAATACAAAAATAGAACAACTTCTGTCGGATAAAAGTACATATAAAATCGTTAATAAAGATCCAACGAATAAAATATTAAAAGAAACTAGTGACTTAATAAAGAAATACTCCGACAAATTAAAAATTGATGTCAAACCACCCACATGTGCAAAATCACCACGCTTATATGGCCTACCAAAAATACACAAAATAAATGTACCTCTACGTCCAATTGTAAGCCAGATCGACAGTCCAACTTACAAACTGGCTCAGCACGTAGCGAAGGTACTGTCACCACTCAGAGGCAACACAACAGCATATGTGAAGGATTCCTACCAATTTGTGAGTGAGATTAAAGACCTGCAACTCACTCAGAATGAAACAATGGTGAGTTTCGATGTACAGTCTTTATTCACATGCTTACCGGTACAAGACTGCATTGAAATTGTACGAAGGAGACTAGTGGAGAACGACATGCCAGAAGAATATGCAATAATACTCAAGCACTGCCTTACAACTGGCTACCTGTTGTGGAACCACAAATACTACATACAGGTGGATGGCGTGGCTATGGGCTTTCCAGTATCCCCCATAGTGGCTGACATCTACATGGAGGACTTCGAGGATCGAGCCCTAAGGACAGCACCTATCTCTCCTAGATTTTACAAGAGGTATGTGGATGACACTTTCACCATATTACCAACAGACAGTACTTGCATATTCCTAGAACACCTTAACTCCATAAATAACAATATTCAATTTACCATGGAGTTAGAGGCAAACAACACACTAGCTTTCCTAGATGTACTTATAATCAGGAATCCTGATCATAGTTTAAGCCATTCTGTGTATAGAAAATCCACCCACACAAACAGGTATTTAAACGGTGCTTCTCACCATCATCCTAGACAACTCTCTGCCGTTGGTTTGTCTCTGTTTCAGAGAGCTCGCGGGATCTGTGACGAGAAACACCTGGACGCAGAGCTACAGCACGTCAAGCAGGTACTGCGAGACAACAACCTCCGAGCACCGCGTCAGCGTCACAGATCCCGGAGAAAGAAGACAGCCACAGTTGAGCGCCAGCCTGCCGTACTACCATATGTCAAAGGAGTCACTGACAAGATTGGCTACATCTTGAAGCGAGCTTCAATAAAAACTTATTACAAGCCGCCAACGAAGATAAGTCAATTATTACCATCTGTCAAGTGTCAAATACCTTTACAAGATGCAGGGGTCTACAAATTAGACTGTGAATGTGGTCTCTCATATATAGGGCAAACTAAGCGGAGTATAGAGACACGCGTCAAAGAACATATAGCTGACATGAAACACCAACGGTCGACAAAGTCTGCTGTGTATCAACATACTCAACAAGGCACCAACCACTATATCAGATTTGATAAGCCACAAATTCTCGCTAAAGAACACCGATTCCTACCAAGGATGATTCGCGAGGCTATTGAAATCAAAAAACATCCTAATTTCAATAGAGAGGATGGTTGGAACGTACCACCAGCTTGGGAGCCAGTACTAAAATTAATTGAACCCAAGGAAAATAAGAACACAGCACGACTTCCAGACACAATAAGCTCATTCTGCATGAATAGGAACGGTAAAAAGTAATAATTTATAATTGTATAAGAAGCGGGGTATGTAACAATTGATTCATTATTCGGACACCCACCACCTCAGTCCCCCGAGATCATGGACGCTGTAAAGGGTCCGAAACGTCGGGAAATAATTTAATTTAATTAAAAATCGTTAAACTGTAAAGTTTTTAAAACAAATAAACGCGATAAAATCCGATTTAGACTTTTAATTAAAAGACTCTTTTTTTCTTCGTATATTCGTATATTTTTTTTTAAATAAAGTTTGTTGTGAATAGATGTTACTAGATAGTCTAGACCCTTTTTGAGCCCGAATATTGTTATACGGAGTTACGAAACACTACAAAATGCGTGGTGTCGTGCGTGGCACTTGTATGGCGCACTTGAACAATTTTATGTAAAATAGAGGCATTAATTAAAAAAGAAGAGCTCTATCGTCATGGACGGTATGTACACGCGTTTGTACTGTCGCATTTTGATTTCAAAATGTTTTAGTATAAATGCACAATACATTATTTATGTTTAAAAAAAGTTGATACTTAAACAGAAATATTAAATCCTCTTTAACGACTTCAGAAAATGAGGAGATTTTCAATTTAACTGTATTTTTTTATTCAAACCAACTTAATTTATATGTTTCTTAATAAATAGTACACATTGCAAGTGAAGCAGGTACGCTAAATATTTTTGATAAAATTATACCTTAAAGTGTAAAAAATGAAAAATTATTCAATACTGTATAAATGCAGAAATTTTTTTTTAATATTCATTTAAAAATAAAATAGAACATTTACTGTTTTACCGCTTCTATTCATTATATGTCTAGACATTTCAACAAACGCGTCACATGCAAATTCAGTAACTAACCGACTCGCACCTGCTTTGTTTCGTTGCATAAGTAAACAGTTTAAAAACAATAGCTCTGCGAAATACGAAGGATTCCATAACAATGTTTACATATAAACAGACATTAATTTAAAATTTAAAATTGTATGAGAATAAAAATTTTAAAACAACGAATGATTTATCTCGCTGAGGGTTTCGTTGAAATAAAAATTCATTTTACATCTTATAATTTAATATATTTCGATTTTTCTTTTCCTTAGCGCGTTTGTTTATCTTCTACGACAACTCTCTCTCTCTCTCTCTCTCTATTATATCTATCTGTGATTTCATCATCTTATATGTCTCTACAGGAAGAAACGTATGGTAAGAATATATTCTTAATGCAAGGAGTATTTGTCTTCTAAAATCGAAAACTACTATCATCATCAACGTCATTATCATCATATTCGCCATCGGATATCCACTGCTGAACGTAGGCCTGCCCTATCGATCTCCAAAGCGATCGGCTCGACGCAACCTTCACCCAATGACTTCCAACGATTCTACTCAAGTTGTCTGTCCATCTCGCGGATGGCCGTCCGGGGCTGCACTTGCCTACTGCCACTTGAGTTAGTAAATCCGTTGGGCTATCTTGGCAACCTTCGTTGCATTTCTCTTTGTGCGATTTGGAGCTTGTTTAAAAGGCCCATAGTGAGAAAACACCTCTCAGATCCGTATGTCATCACTGATTACCAGTGATCTGTAGTTTAATAATTTTTATAAAAACACCTAATTTCACCTTTTTATATATATGTGTAGACAGTTTAGTTTCTAAGTCGGTACATTATTTGCAGAACGGTTATGGTGTGGTAACACGTTGCCACTCCTCTTAGATGCCTGCTTTGGAGCATCCGCAGCAGCTTTTATTTGGTCTATCCAGCGCATAGGTGATCTACCACGAGGTTTTGCTATCTCAAATTTATCCTTAGTTTAATTTAAGTAACCTTTAAAATTACTGTAACTTTTAAAATACTTTAAAATTACAAATTAAGGTTTTAACATCATTTTAAGGACGAAAACATCACTTACCCTTCAAACTATCTGTCAGAAAACATACGTGTCATCCGCTTGTGAACTGGCCAGACATCAAAATTCTCTGAAAAAAAAAATACAATGTTCGCGGATCCTAATGAAAAATACGACCTTGGCATGTTTCACGTGCCAGAGTAAGAACAGTTTTTATTTCAAAATGTCTATGAAAATACAAATATTCTGCATTAATTTATCTGTTAACATAATCCAATGACTTTATTTGTATTATCTATCACGAAAATAATATTATAAATATAAAATGTTCCCTGCTTTTGACAAAAAATATAAGAAAATTCAAAATATAATTTTTCATTCAACAAAATTATAATTAATTATAGCTACTATAATTTAATTGTAGCTGCTATAGCTAATTTATTATTAAACTAAACTGGTACTAGTATTATGGGAGTAGTACTGAGCTGAGCAGCTACAAAATTATAGTTGTTACAAGTGGATTAATCAGACTAAACTCTCAAAATTGATGTAAACTACTACTATAGGAACGATATATGCGATTTACGGTGTATGTTCAGTAAAAAAATCTTAATTATTGTTTATATAGTGAGCTTAATGAGAAAGATAATAAATAGTAAGCGTGTCTACATCACATCAACGATAGCGCCATCACAACGAAATTTCCTCGTGAAATATATCAAACGACACGAAACGAACATGAAGCTCGCAATCGACATTTCGTATTCTCTTTAACAGAGTTCGTGTATTTCAAATTCTTCGAGTCAACCAGTTTTTATTGGTACTATTTTATGTTTATTTATTGGTTAAACAAATATGTAAATATGATTGGTTTCTTTTCTATTATTTTACATGAATTGTATTTATTGTATTCGCTTGAAATAACTGAAGGTGTGTTTGTGTTGTAAGTTTCTCAATTATTGGTAAATGCCTTTTTTTTCTAGGAAGTAGAAACTTTGCAGTTTATTCAGCCTCGCCTCAAATTTGATTTCTTTTGAATACTGAAATTTATGCTTTAATAAACACAATACAATTTTACGATTGTTGTATAATTATATAAAATTACTTAAATATATTTTCTATCTTTACAGATTTTCTAACACTTGACACCGCCATGAATACTGTAAGTTTTTTCTTACATTAAAATGTGCTTTGTTTGGAAATTTCTGCTTTCAGAAGGAAATTATAGAATTAATTTTTATACATATATAGTACCAAATAAATTAGTACCTAATCACTGTATTGTCGCATTTAGAAAATGTAGCACAACTTAAAAATAGTAGATAAATATGTACATAACAAACAAAAATATTATTTCTTATTTATAGGATCCTATGTTTTTGAAGTTGGCTCTTTTTATTACATTATTATTTACTAAAAAAAAAAACATTAAAATAATTTATTAGTCATTTTTCAAGGTGAATTCGTTACACAAAAATGTAAGATAAACTACTTTTAAAACTATAAAAAATACAGATTTATTAGTAATTACCCATTCTTTTCTTTTTGTACAAAAGTATTTAACATTTCAATTTTCCAAATATTTGTATTAAGTTATTAAAAAATAAAAAAATTTAAATTATTCAATTTATTTTTCTGTCGAGTCGTGTTTTTGCACTTGTAATATTAATAGTATTCGGCAAAATTATATTTTTCTTAATCATGAATCTTGTCGAATTTATTTAATTGGTGAACTACTCGCACGTGATCAGAACTATAATGTTCCTACATAATTATAGCGTGATATATTCTTAGCACACTAAATGAGTAAAAACTTGGCAAATATTCATAAATATATTTAACTTAATGGTAATTTTATTTTAATCTAAGCTATCATAATATAAAAATGAAGTAAATGGAAATCATAGAATCAATAAATTATAAAATTAATTACTTTGTTACAAATTTCTCAACACAGTGATAAATTAGAAAGTTTTAAGCAGTTAAACAGAAACACGGTTAATTATAACATCTGACACAAAAAAATTATTTTATTAGAAAAAAAAAAAAAAACCGACTTCAAGATTATACCTACATGTACAAACTTGAACTAAAGTTATTTTTTAGGTTTTAGGTATGGGTTTTCAATTTTTTAGTGCTAAGTCTATTTATATCATACGCCTAAAACGTTTTTGTAGATTTTACTTAAAAAGCGCTGAATTGATTCTGACAAAATTTATATGGTACCATCTCTGAAGTATGACCTAAAGATTAAAAAAATAATCATCAAAATCGATTTCTAATTGACGGAATATTCGCGTAACAAACATTTTAATTGAGACCCTCCTCCTTTTTTGAAGTTGGTTAAAAAATATATAAAATTAAAAGTAATAAAATCATTATATCATTGTAAAAGTCAGTTAATTCAAATATATTTCCACTGAGACGTTCCAATAAACTTATGTCTTAAACGAAGCCAAAGACAGTAAGGGGTAAAGTGTACAGACACTTGACCAAAGACTCCAAAAAAATTGCGTTTGAGAGTAGATATTCAAATTAAGATATCTATATAAATATAGAGAATAATTGATAATAGATATACAGAGCATCAGTTATAAATACTTCTGCAAGATGTCAATGTTAAGTAAGGTAGCAAAAATTTACGTACCATCAAATCAACATTACAGCTTCATCAATATGGTCATTGCGTATGCATTCGATTACAATAATACATTATCGATTCAGATGAGAGAGATATAGTTGTTCCAATTGTTTGATTGAACATTCATCGAAATGTATCTTTGAGTAAGTTAGGAAAGTCTAGAAAAATCCTTATAGGTCAACAAATGAAATGAAGTTGATTACCGAATTCGGTAAACATTTATATGGAAAAAATTGGAACACATCCAAACTTGAATCTTCACAATTTGTCCGAATACAAATAAATAAAATTGAACTATCTGTTTTTAGTGTTGAACTAATAGTTGTTTTACTAAATATATACGAAAGTTTATACAGAACGGATAACAAATAATATTCAAACCTTTTTTTCTGACTGACTGTCTTTTCCAGTTTATTTTAAAAACTGAACTGACAGAAAAAATAACAATGGAATAAAAATTAGAAATATTAATTAAGACTAATTTTTGTTTTAGAAAGAGAATAAGAAGCGGAGTAATGATTTATTAACCAATCTGTCAAGTATTGAAATTCTCTGACACAACCTGGTACTCAATATCTACTAATAGCCGCTCCTATGTCCGGGCCTCTCAAGCCTTGTTAGCTAAAGTGTCCCGCCGTTTTTTGACTTATTACTCGTCTCTTCTTTTGCTTATGATACGTGACTATGAATATATATCTAGTAAATTTTACGAAGAAGCGAGATAAATAACACAAATCGGCCTTAGCGCGACAAAGGTGGTTATTATATAACTTTGTTCGAGAACATCCGGACCGCTTCGATCTTGTCAACTAGTAGTCGAAGGGCCATTTTAGGGGTAAAATCTTGTCGACTAGTAGGCGACAGGAGCAGCCCAGCGGTTAGAACTGTCTCTGAAGAATGAGAAAATCTTTTAAATACTGAAAAGTTTCATTGAAGACCTAAGGACGATCCTGATAAACTTAATATTCGTTACAATAGTCATTTCATTCGGTTTACTTTATTGAGATATGCAGACAGAACGCTTCAAAAATTCCTCATTTTAAAATTAATAAACAAACATATTTAAGCTCTAAGTCAATTACCTATTCCCAGACAGATCACATCTTAATTAAAGGAAAAAATAAACAATTTACTAAAAGTCGAAAATCTTAGAAGCGACAACTCTTCCATGTTAAAAAGAATGGTTAACTTTAAAAAATAAATGTACAGAGATGAATACTATATTTTGTTGAGCTAAAGAACTTTTATCGTCTGGATCACGGAATGTGTTATAATCTAAAGTATTTTTATGGTCCGCAGAACAAAAGCATCGTTTATGAAGATTGCGAACATTTCTCTAGATCTGTGAATATTTTTTTCAATGTTTTCAAGCTTAGTGGATTAAGTTGGTGTATTTCGTGGATATCAAAAACAAAGCCAGATACTTCTCTCTGGAGATGAGAACCAACGTTTATCTGAGTATGATAGATATTAAAAATGTCGAAATATTAAAAACTTTAAAATTTCATATTAGTCTAATGGTGTTCCAACTTGAATAATATTTGTGTATTTAATCTACCTTTCTGGAGTGATGAGACTTCAATAAGAAGTCATACAAATATTGGCTGCCTAAACTTTAATCCAAATATATTAAAGGTAATTTTATATTTTATAGTACTGTGGAAATATTATGGCTCCCTGGTTTACGTATTTTAAGAAAATATTTATTTTTTGTAATTTGGTTGACAAACAAAAAATAAAAAAAAAGTAAAATAAATAAAGTAAAATCAATAAAGCATATTTTTCTAAGTAGCTTCGTGTATTTTTTTTTTTCATTTAATAAATCTTGTTATCGATATTCACACGGCCCTCAACACATATTTGTATTTGTATACACATATTGGAACAGATATTTGTATTTGTATAAATAGTTGTTTCCTGTCTGTGGACGTACTTGTGGGTCTCCCCTCCGTGCCTCGGAGAGCACGTAACCGGTGGTCACGGTTATGATAGACATCTGATAACGATCGTTACTCATGGTAGGTAAATTATCCACCAACCCGTAGTAGAGCAGCGTGGTGGATTAAGCTCCAACCCTTCTCCTATATGGAGGAGAGGCATTTGCCCAGCAGTGGGATGCTTAGAGGCTGATTCAATTCAGTTCAATTATCACAACCAAAAAAATTTCTACATTAGTCACTCAAACAAAAGAAAATAATTTTACTTAATTTACATTTCCATTCATAAACGAAACGCGGTTTGAATAAATAAGGTCCAATTAAAAAAAAAATCAAAGGATTTGTAGTAATAAAAGCAATTAGAATGACCGAGGAAAATAAAAATTTTGATGAGACAGCTAACGTGATATATTTAGTACTCTTACTCTAAATTATTACACAAGACAATCATGGAACTTTCTTGATGACTACACTAAAGCGGACTTCCAAAGGAAAATACTATTTATTAAAAATATAAGGCTTATTAATATTTCAGAATTTGCTAACATATCATTTAACATACGCAGAAATAACAAGTATGCTTAATCAAAAATCAAAAAACCCGACTGCGTAAAATACTCTTATTATAAACTAAAAAGAATAAAACCAATTTACTAGCTTTCATTTGATTCCCATATTGCTACAGTAAGAAAAAAAATTCAATTCCACCCCCTCATTCCGCCATTTGCGGGCGCCATTTTGAAAATTTATATAACCTATGTCACTACTACAATTTAGACAAATCCAACGACACCTCATATGTCAAAAACCGTCCAGCCGTTTGGGCTGTAGGGCGTGCCAAAGAAATGGACATACATACATACACTCGAAAAACATAACCCTCCTTCTGTCGCAGGCGGGTAAAAACAGTTAAATTTTATTAAATTGGAACCTCATTCTTTTTTAAATAATTTATAATTTATAATCATAAACATAGACGTTTACGTAATAATATACCCTGATAGTCACAGTCATTAAAATGTTACTCAATTAACCATAACATCCGTATATAATCAAATTAAACAAACCTTTGAATTATTAATCAAATTAATGATTTCGAATGGATAAATAAATAGAAAATAATGAAATTATATTCTTTGAACAGCCTTTGTGGAAATAATACAGGAAAATTTAATACTATAGAATAAATAACTAATGGAAACAAAAGCACATTCTTGGGATTAGGAGGAACTGAATAAAGTATTTTCTTTTGCTTCGATTTTGGTTGGTTTGGGAGTTTGAATAGTTTTGTTATTGGGACACCCACCACCTCAGTCCCCCGAGATCATGGACGCTGTAAAGGGTCCGAAACGTCGGGAAATAATTTAAAATATAATACTGTTAAACTGTAATCTATATCTATACCTATAATATATATGTTAAAACTTCCGTTTTAATAATACACTATATGTCATCAAGAATAAATTATACAAGCCAATTTAATTTCACTCAGCGCCATCTCTTATAAGCTTTTTTTGTACGCGTATCACGTAAAAAGTACAAAACCAATGTAAATAACTTTAATACACAAAAATTATACATAACTCACAGTATAATTTAGTTTTTGTTTCATTGTAATTAAATTTAAAAATAAATATTTAAGATATTCTACTTTCTACGATAGATGGCGTATACTGATACGTAATATAATTTTTTGAATCGCGCTGTCCAAAACTTCGGTCAAAAGAATGACACTCGCCCGTATTTACGAAAATGTTTTTCTTTTTTTGCATTTAATACCTTAGGGTACTACGGTCTTGATTGTTTGTTTGTTGTTAAAATATTTGATCGTTATTTGTTTGTTGATTGTACAAAGTTGGATGGTTATAGGTATTTAAGTTGTAATCTATATATATATAAAGAAAGTCGTGCTAGTTACACCGTTTATAACTCGAGAACGAGTGGACCGATTTTTATGATTTTTGTGTTTTTGGATTTGTCTTCGTCGGGAATAATACTTATTAAAATACGAGTATGATATTCATCAATGAAAAAATAATTATTAAAAAAAATCAGTTCAAATGTTTCATCCGTACTATCTATACATATAATAAATCTGTTAATGAGTCCGTTTTATAATTTTAATCTTAATATATAAAAGCGAAAGGTCACTCATCACGATAGCTCTGGAACTATAAGACTTGAAATTTGGTAGAAATATTCCTTTTGCCGAGGAGAGGTGAGCTAAGAACGGATTTTACGAAATTCTACCTCTAAGGGGGCAAAAAAAGGGGGCAAAGTTTGTATGGGACAACGTAGTTCCTTGGTCCAATCTATTTCAAATTTTGCATAAAATATTCTTTAACAATTGATTGAAGACGTGTTTCGTGTTTTATCAAAATTCATCCCCTAACGGGGTTAAAAGGGGGTTTTTGCTTCGAAGTTGATTTGACAACTCGATCCGTCTATTATAAAATATTTTCCAGTATCGACGCAGGTGAGGGTGATAAAAATAAAAAAAATTAATTTTTAAAATTTTAGTTAAATATCCGTGCGAATCCGGGGCGGGCCGCTAGTTTGAAATAAACGCGATAAGATCCGTTTTTAGACTTTTAATTAAATGAGTAAAATTCGCGTAAATATAAGAGAACACTAATAAAACTATTCAAAGAAACAAAACGTACCAAGAATACTTAATGTAAGATGATTCTTAAGTAGGAAGTTCTGTAAAAGGTCAAATCGTCCACTTTACCATTTAGGGTATCGTTGAAAAGGTCACTCAAAATCAAGTCAAGTGCTTTTCAACCTTTTTTTTTTGCATTTGGACTATACTTCTGAACCAAACCTTTGAATGGCATGAAATTGCAAAATGAGCTCAATTTCCAAATATACAAAAAATACACATTATTGTAGTATGTAGGCACAGTATAATAAAATAATTTGCAAACACAAATGCTATATATATCATGAACCTCCTACACTTTCCTGTTAAATTCTTAATTTTAATTGGACAAGGTTCTCCAAATTTATTGTACAGAAATTTTCATTTTGTCTAAAATAAGATTTTTCGTTAATATCAACAAATTTACAGCTGAGAGAGAATTGTAATTCGAACATAAATAAGAGCTACAAAAACCTTACACTTTCGCCTAACAAAGAGCGTAGCTTATCCCTAATTTATACTTTACCGAAAAAACTCATCAAGCGACAAAAATAGACAGGGGCGAAACAATAAATTTTAATCAAGGCACAAATTGCTTTGGCAATCGAGAATTCTTTGTTTGCTCAGTCGGTATAAGAAAGTGCGCACGCAAAAGACGAAGCCTAAATTGAAGTAGTCGTCACATTGTATTTTCAAAATACCGCAAAATAATTCCAAACCGTTAAAAATGTTTTATTAATAATTTTATTTCAGATTTTCTTGCGAATCGGAATTTGCTTCACAAATACGTATATATTTCCATTAGCATAATCGATTACGCATTGATGGGTTAGAAAATTCGTGAGTAGCTAGTAGTAGTAGTAGTAGTTGATATTAGTACGTATGTAGGTGTCATCTAATATTCATGTATCAATAACCCTTTTTTTCCTTTTAAATTATTTTTATTTCCTTAGAATAATTCAAGACATTTAAAAAAAAACTTTTAAAAAGATCGGGTAAAAATCAAAATGTATCTATATAATTTTTTACAAAAAATTAACATCAAATGACAGCTAAATAATAATAGTTAAATCAAGGGTTTCTTTTCGTTGTCTTTTGGGAATCCAAAAGATTTTCGAGCTTAAAATGAAAGAGCCAATTTAACAAGTTATATTTGAAGTACGATACGGGTGAAACATACAGACTTTGTAGAATTATACGGATTCAATAAAAGATTTAATATAACAAGTAAATGATTTATAACATTAACTGCATACAACCTTATTTATTGGTTCACTCTTCCGCCCAACGCCCAATTGGACCAATGAAGATAAATCGAGTATTGTATATTTTTCAAAATAATTACATGAACAATGAATGAGCAATAAATAATTTTACATCACATATAACACAAATATTTGTTTAACAACTTGTTTGTAAGTTCAGTTTGTATTAAGACGTCTTGATTTATGTGAGCACTGACTCCAAGATCAGTTACAACTTGGAAGCTAAATATCTTATTCAGAGAGCTTTAATTAAATACGATATTTTAAAACATCTGCTACGCTTTCTCTGTTGATGGTTTCATAAAATTCGGTCATGATTTTTGGATAATTATCATTAGTTAAAAAAGTTGAAAATTTTCTTCGGGATTAAAACTTTGTAATGTTAGATAGAGTGTTAATTTGTAAGACAATATATAGCTTGCTGGGAAAGTAAGAAACAAGTTCTAGTCGATACTTGAAATTATTGATTTTCAAGATTCATTTAATCTACACTTTCTACTTGTAGTTGAAGGCAATATGAAATCAGTAAGATAACGCCTTTCCAAGACGATGAATTTCAATTGGCAGTACTATAAGATTGACAATCACAATTGGTCTTTTACGAGAGTAATTGGAGCCAATTTTTATTAAATGATATTGAATTCACATGATTGAGAGACATTGATGAAAATTTTAATTCACGCTCATTCAGTATGCGCTATTGAAAGTATCATTAGATCATTAACACGGACTCATTTACGATTTATCAATACCTTATCTATTGCAACAAAATACATCTGAGGGCAATATATTGACATGACAATAGGAACTGCGTCAACTTCACTTCAATTGTGATTGTCAATTACGAAACAAAATTGATGAATGCAATTAATTGATCGGAGAAGCTTAAAATTGAAAAACAAGTATGCTTAATTAAAAAAATCAAAAAAAAACCCGACTGCGTAAAATACTCTTATTATAAACTAAAAAGAATAAAACAATTTACTAGCTTTCGTTTGATACCCATATTGCTACAGTAAGAAAAAAAAATTCAACTCCCCCCCCCCCCCCCTCATTCCGCCATTTGCGGGCGCCATTTTGAAAATTTATATAGCCTATGTCACTACTACAATTTAGACAAATCCAACAACACCTCATATGTCAAAAACCGTCCAGCCGTTTGGGCTGTAGAGCGTGCCAAAGAAATGGACATACATACATACATACATACATACATACATACATACATACTTACATACATACATACATACACTCGAAAAACATAACCCTCCTTCTGTCGCAGTCGGGTAATAAAGGAGATGTTATTTTATGCTACTGATGATTTTTCCTTCTAAAAGTTTAAGAAATTTTCTAGGAAATTATAACCTTCAAGGCTTAAATCGAAATGAAAAAATACCTTTGTTATTCAATAAGAATTTATTTAATTTATCTTCTTTATTAATGATCCACGTAACCACTTTCCCAAGACGTTTAGTTTTAAAAGCCACCATAAAGTACGTTAAAAGCACTATATGTTATATATGTGTTTATATAAATCTAAACTGTAAGTCCACAGCATAAAGTCGATTTTCGTTAAGACGATCGTGATCGCCAAGTAATCCTTTAGAATATTATGTAGATTTTGGGTCTTGCAAACATTCGAGGCCTATATATTTTCGTTTACAAATTCACAATATTGTTTCGAAGCCATAAAAAGGTTTATCTTGAACCTAACAATACGAGCATTGTTGACTATTCGAAATTAACTGACTTAAAGATCGCTTAATTAGATTTAGAACCTAACCTTTTAGTTGAGATAAATTCGAAGAATTCAGTTGTTAATAGTCAGCCTTAGTTTAGTTTTTTTTTTATTTTTATGATTAAATATTTTGATAATTTTATTAATCACATTCTTAGTAATACACAAATGTTGTAGCTGATTATATCTTAGTATTTGGGAAATATGGAATTATACTAAAATTGAATTTAACAAAGCAATTTCTATGTAAAAACATTTACACGCATATATTTTATGTACAAAACAACAATCCATTAAGTAATTCTTCTACTGACATGACATCTTCATAATGGTTTCTTCTACACACTAAACTTCCAAGTCAGGTAAGTATAGCTCTAACAACATAAGGGTTAACAGATTAATTGAATACCAAATTTTATATATGTTAAGGTACAATATTGAAGGTTATAAATAAAGTTCATTTTCAAACAGCAGACTGAACCACGCATCCGCTTTATAATTTGACGTTCCGACAATTAGACCAACATCGAGGCCTTTGTATGATGATCCTTGTGGAAGCGCAAATCCATTAAATAATATACCTTATTTCTTTCCCATAAGGTATTGAACTAGTCTTTAACGTCGTCTTTGTACCTTTTTTCACATAAAACGTAATTACAGACCGCATTGTTAATTTTGCCCTGTAATGTGGAACAAGGCTTTCTTAGGTTTAAAGAAAAGGCCAAGGTAACAATGTATGATGATTTTTAAATAGAAAACGGGATTTGGCAAAAATACGGTCTTTTTATATTCAATTATTTGGAAAATACGAAAATTAATTTTACTTAAAATGTTTATACAACTGTATACAACTCTATCAGAATAAATAAGCAGAATACACACACGTGTATGTAATATTAAACACTTTGCATAGTTTTCCTGTTTTTACTGAAATCGTATTTTCATGTTCATTCCTTTTTTTTCGCATTAAATATTCAAAATATTTCATTGAAATATTATGTTATAAATATGATTTCATATGAAGCAAGGAATGAGTAATGAGATACGTTTGGTATTAATATTCTTTTCTAAAACAATATTTATGATCTAATAAAATTACTATTTAATATATATTATAAAGTATATAAAGTTTTTCGACGACCGTTCTGGTGCAGTGGTGCGAGTAGTAGCCTAAACGCCGCTGGTCGCGGGTTCGATTCCCGCTTGGGACAGATATTTGTTCTTGTACAAATATTTGTTTCCGGTCTGGGTGTATGACCTTGTGGGTTTCCCCACCGTACCTTAGAGAATACGTAAAACCACCGGTCCCTGTTGTTATCATAAGCACCTGATAGCGATCGTTACTCATGTTACTTTAATTATCCGCCAACCTGCAGAAGAGCAGCGTGGTGGATTAAGCTTCAATCCTTCTTCTATATGGAGAAGAGGCCTTTGCTCAGTATCGGGACGCTTACAGACTGTTACAGTTCCGTAAACTGTCAAAAATTTACCCTAAATATCTTTATGGAAAATTATACACCAAAACACAGCGGAACAGCGTGGCTTAAGCTCCAACTCGTCTCCTATATGGAGAAGAGGCTTTTGCCTAGCTGCAGGACGTTTACAGGCTGATTCAGTTTAGTTCATATAAAGTTTACTAAAAATAAAATTTTAACTATAGTCTATTCGCGTTAAGAAAATAGTGACTCATCAAAGTAAAGGCGTATTCATACTGAGGTAAAAATTAACCATTAATATTAAAGCAAACTTTTTATGACAGTATTTTAAAATATTAAAATTAAGTAGTTATTACATTAAAAAATGATTAGAATCGTCAGAACCGTATTTTCAGAAACACCACATGCACTAGCCTTTTTCACTACTATACTCTCCATAGTCACGTTTTGATCACCACACTGTTTAAAGTACTTAAAAACATTGTAAATCACTCGTCTTTCTCCGCTATGTAATATTGATCCACTATTATTTTTAAGAATAGGTGAGGTATTCATTTTTAAAATTGGCAAAGAACACGTCCGTACTGTCTGAAAGTCTTCTACTATTCAAAGTGAACACGACTTTATAATTTACTGTGATCTTATTGATCAAGAGGCGTGGCTAAGCTGAGTGACAACGATGAGTCACTATTTTCTTAACGCGAATAAACTATACGTTTTGATATCATTATGAAACATAATATATTCAAGTGGACCTACAACAAGTCCCTGGGGTACCCTCAAGTGAACACGCCCCTGAGTATCCTCTAAGACATTTAAATTACATAATAATACGTGGTAACTATATTAGAAATTCACCTAAAGAAGTTATTTACTTCGGATACTATGTAAATTAATATTATTCGGGTTTTCGTTTACTATGGTACGATAGTATTAACGTTGTCAAATGCTTTGTTATATTTCAAACGTAGGACTTGGTTGGTTAATTAAATAACCAAAAAATAATACACCAAAAAAAAGAAGTTTAAATTATCGACAAGGGTAAAATTACTAAACTTTCCTTGAAGAGTTTGTTAATATGCTACTGTTGGACAAAGTCCGAAGTAAAGAAACGCAGTTATAAAAGCATCTTCAGATTTAATAATAATATTACGATATATGGGAAATTAAAAAGATTTTTTTGTATATATTTTTATGTATTCAATAAAATACATCAGCCCCAAATGACTTCCACAGTTAATATATCCTGTCAATATTTACCTAATTCTATGACAGATTTCTTAAAACTGACGTAAACAATTTCGCACACAATCATTTAAAACTAATATAAAATACAAATACAATATTGCATTTCATCTGTCTTTATTATATTTATGCTTTAGTATACAATGTTTTCTGTCACACGTTCACGGAAACAGCATCGTTCACAGTCATGACTAGGAAAACAATTGGGATACAATACTTTCCTTCAATAACTGCGTCGAACGTGCCTGAAATAGAAAACTGTTAATAACAAAGTCCGTCCTATGATAAGGATTAACGACGTAGCCTTTATTGGAGATGGTTTATTGATACGCAACGTTGTTCTTATGCAATATCATCTGTAGATCTATTCGAGTTGACTAGGCCGTTTCTGTTCAAAATTTGATTCCTTATTAACCCTTAATATACCCGGTGACTTCATACATACACAATTTACCTGGTGGAGTCCCTTGGACTCCCGGAAATAAAATCGTAAATTTAACATAAAATAAACACTTTTTTAAATAAAATGCTTCTTATATTTATTTATTATATATTTGGTTTGACAATGGAATAGGTTTTTACTTAAAATTATACAATCGCAGCCTTATATTAAGGAACTTCTAGAATAAGGCACTTTTTGTAATAAAATTACGAGACCCAACTTCTAGTCTCAACATTTAAAAAACAAAACAATTTTTCAAAGTATTTTTTTAAGAAATATGACAAAAACATAATCAATTTTTATAAAAAGCAAAAAAAAAGAACATGGTTCGAAAAAAAAAAGAAATGTGCATGACCTTTTAGTCACGGATGGTGACACAGTCATTGCATTTTTTTTTTTGTACAGATAAGGCACACAGGCTTAGTACAACTATGGTGACAACTCATATAATTTCAACCATTTGACTATCAAACAAGTAGGAACGCTTCTACAAGCGATATAGGGCTTTTTCAAAAACAGTATGTGGTATTGTTGGAATTCGTAGAATGTTGTGAGATTGTATTCGAGAATTTCTTATAGGTGGTTTGGAAGGAAGGTAATAATAAACTTGATCACCCGTATTGATATTTTCATCATCATCTGAAGAAGCTGTACACTCCGAAGTAGAGTTGGGGTCTGAGAGCTCACAGTCATCCTCAGATTCAGACACCAACTCGTTAGGTTCTAGTCTCCTAAGCTGATGTTGAATCAGATGCTATAATTTGTTGATCCTCACTACCACAATCCGTGTCGCTGTCACTTGTTCGAGCCAGTTGTTTATTAGAGACTCAGCACCATCATCAAAGACGTTTATTGAACTGTGTAAGACGCCATTATATCAACTGAAAAAAAAAAACACACACACAGTAAAAAATACCGTAAATCGGCTAAAACAATAATAAGTAAATATAAGATAGATATGTATATAGGTACTAGATAATGGATATAATATTTATATTTTTTTTTTAAATATATACTTATAATACATAGTAAACACCCAGACAAACACAAACACTAATATTTATTACAGTAACATTAATACCCCGGTGGAGTCCCACGGACTCCACTAGCATGATTACTTACCGATCGGAGTCACGTGCATCGAAGTCCGCTCTCCCCTGCGTTTGATGCATCACTGTGTGAAGGTACTAGAACGCACAAATAATAATTCCAAAAACTAATGGTTTTATGAGCGCGTAAAGTTTTCAATGGAGTCCCAGGGACCTACCGGGTAAATTAAGGGTTAACGTATCTATTAATATAAGAGTTTTGAATTCGAATTTCAACGTTTTGGTTCTATGAAATTGGTTTAATCTTTGCATGATACGTAATTATGAATCATGATAATGTCAGCTATAATCTTAAATATTATTATTTATATTGACAATAAATAAGTCCATTATTATTCTTTACCTATAATTTGACTTTATATAATATTTGAATATAACTCATTTAATAAACATATATTTTATTTGCAACAATATGATATTTAGTTTCATCATTTTCAAGAATTTTCATGATATAGCTGAAATGATTGTATAATGTTACGTTTATTATTATTTCTTGTATAAATCATCCTATCTAATATTTTCTGTACTTTTTTTAACTAAATTATTATCATTTGTTACTAAATAAAAAGTAGATATAATAGAGAAAGGCTCTAGTTTAACGGCATCATCCGTTTATGTTTATAGTTTTCTGTTCTTTGCGTTTCATTTGGCATTTGCTATATTTTTAAAGTCATCGATTCATCTTCTTGTTTGTCTATTACGCTTTATTTCATCTCTTATACCACGATTTATTTATATTTGTAGTAATCTTCCTATATAGCCACATGTCCTTCCCTTTTCAATTTTAATATTAACAAATGGTGTCATAATTCAAATAGATTCGTTTTTATTTATTGTACTTTTATGTATTTTCTTTAATTATATTTTTGGTTTTGAATTTTTCATTTCTGAGCTCACACATGTATGTATTTCATGCATTGTGTCATTTTTATAAATATGAACTTGAATCTAATAATCGTCTTACGTCATTCACAAAATTTATATGTTATTGATATAAGTACATTTATTACAGCCTATAAATTTCATATTCGCAATAATTAAGATGGATTTACATACAATTTATTATATAAATGCAACTTAGTATCGGCCAGCAAACAAATGTAATGGAAAATACAATACACCTAAGCTTATGTGTCAGAAAATCATCCGCTAGAACATTTTATATACGACCAACTGACAGCTGAGGGCTAATAGCCGACCAACCAAACCGTTACCCGACTAATCACCCAATGGAAAGCTGCAATAGTTAAACGTTTGATTAACGCATATTACGAAACATGTGACAAAACTCAATACATTTAGACACGAGTGTGTATTTATTGCTGTAATAACTCATTTCATGTGCACTATCAATCCCCAGTGACTTATGGGGCATGTGATCTATTACATTAGTAGTTCTATGATTTGATGGCAATAGTAATCAACGATTTAATGTGGATATATTTGGCAATTATCAGTTGATTTATCGTGATGATATAGTGCATGGTGCAAATGGTGTTGACTTAAACGCAGATGAAATTGATGACAAGAAACACATTTGGTTTTGATGTCTTCTATGTCATCTACATCCGGTTTGCGATGAAAAAAAAAAAAAAAACGTCTTATGGAATTTTTAAATTAAGAATATTCTGAAAAAGTATATCTGCAAACCCATAAAACAAAATATAATTTTGTTTGTACTTGACAGCCCAGTTACAAGATATTTTCGGACACAAGCTACACTAGTTATACAAACTGAGAGGTAAGAATACATATTTTACTAAGTTGAACAAGTCGCAGTAAATTAAAATTGTCATGTCTTCAATATTAAAAAAAAAAATCCTTATCGTATTCAGACTTATATAAGCATTAACAATAGCAACGAATTTGTGAAATAGAAACGTGTATGAAATAAGGTTTGACATAATATTGTTCTACGGTAATAACACCCAGTTGCTCTGTCTCCAACTATGTGAATCAATTTAGTCTTAACCGAATAAGATATCACTTTTAGTGATTTTTTTACGTTAGTCTTAATTACTTAAAATTTTAATTTATTGCGACTTGCTTAAAATAGAGGAAGATTAAGTAACACAATTGTCAAGAAAAGTACTTCGACATAACGTATTTAAACCGTATTTCTATGTTGTCGATTTATATTATTACAAAATTAGCTTCCACGAAGATCGTGTGTACTCGTAAGTTGAGAGGAATCGGGTGTCATTGCATTATAATTGAACTTGATAAGTATTTTATGATAAAAATATCGAGGGTAAAATTTGGACAGTTTACTGAACTTTAACAATCTGTAAGCGCCCCACTGCTGAACTAAACTAAATCAGCATGTAAGCAACCCACTGCTCTAATTTAATTACAAACTTTGTATAAGCACAAATATCTGCTCCGAGCGGGAATAGAATCCGAGAACGCCAGCGTTTAGTAGCCGCCTCGCACCTCTACACTAGAACGATATAATTTTATTTATTTATAATTTACTGCGACTTGCTTACTTATTTATAATTATTACCCGACTGCGACAGGAGGGTTATGTTTTTCGAGTGTATGTATGTATGTATGTATGTATGTGTGTATGTATGTATGTATGTATGTATGTATGTCCATTTCTTTGGCACGCCCTACAGCCCAAATGGCTTGACGGTTTTTGACATATGAGGTGTCGTTGGATTTGTCTAAATTGTAGTAGTAACATAGGCCATATAAATTTTCAAAATGGCGCCCGCAAATGGCAGATTGAGGGGGGGGGGTTGAATTTTTTTTTCTTACTGTAGTAATATGGGTATCAAATGAAAGCTAGTAAATTGTTTTATTCTTTTTAGTTTATAATAAGAGTATTTTATGCAGTCGGGTTTATTTGATTTTTTTAACCAAGCATACTTGTTATTATTATCATTAAATTGTTTTATATGAATATGAAGTGTATAATAAACTATATTTCATTCGTTTCATTCATTCACTATAATATGAAATAAACAGAGACCGAAGTGTAAATTTCAAAAGTTCTACCGTCACTTTAGGATTATAGTTTTTTTGTATGAAAACTTTTCAAATATAAAAACGTAATTCGAAAGCAACTCGAAAGGTAACTTTAGAAATTTATTCTTACCTCTCAGTCTGTATAACTGCAGCGTAGCTTGTGTCTGAAAATATCTTGTAACTGGACTGTCAAGTACAAACAAAATTATATTTTGTTTTATGGGTTTACAGACATATTTTTACATAATATTTTTTATAATAAATTTCCATAAGAAGTTGTATTTTTTTCCACAACAAACTGCATATAGATGACTAACGAAGACACTTCGATATTTCAAAAATAAAAGTATACTTTCAAGCCATTGATATTATAAAAATCGAGTTATTCATAAGTAATATTTTATCGTGATCAACTATTACTATAACTATTTATTGTTAAATCAGTAAATCGAAATAAGAATAAGTATAAAACTTCAGTAAAGTGGCAGTAAACAAATGTAATTTCATCTTTGAGCGGAGAATTAATTAATTTATTCATAAAACTTGTTAAAATACTCCAAATTCTGAATTGAAATTTGCAGTCACGGACAGAACTCGGACATGCTCCGATTAGTATGAATTTGAATAGAATTAAAGATATAACGGCATTCACGACAAATTAATAAACAAAATTCGTCTGTTTCTAATGTGGATAACTAAGTTAAGGATTGTGGGTGGGAGTCGAACACATAACCCTGGAACAGAAAGCAGAGTCACTCTCAGCTGCGCCAGCGGCCCAGATAATGTTAACACGTGCAATATTCGGCTAATAAACAACAAAAAAAAATTAAAAGCTTATGATTTTACTATCTGAAATCGAAGGATGAGGTCACATAAAGATTTATTTTAGTATTGAATTTTTCTTATTCAAAATTTTGTAAGAATTTAGTCCTTAAAAATTTTAAACTGTAAAATTATCTCTTCTTAATAGGCCAGATATTTTCGCGAATAGTTAAATATGTATATATATAATAATAATAATCATTATCAAGATAATAACCAGAAACGACGATTTTACGTGCCCGCTGACTCATGATAAGAAGATACATAAGTACAAGTAGTTGAACCAGAAACAAATATTGATACACACATATTATATTCGCTGTAACCAAATCGAACCCGCTACTGTCAGCGTTAAAAGAACTTTCGTCACTACTAGACTAGAACGGTCGTTATAGACCAACAAAACTACAGCTCAAGGGCTAGTCGAGATTAATCTGGAAAGTTTGAAATTGCGATTCAACAAGAATTCTAATAATAATCACGCCACTAGCCACTTGCCAATAAATAACTGTACCAAATACAGGCGGTATTCGGTACAGCTATTTATTGAAATTAGTTCGTTAAAACTTTTTAATAATTATTCAGTTCGATAATTTTTAGCTAAGAAAGGAATTTCCACTTTGTTAAGTAACGTGAAAAACTACGAAAGAAGTACATAAATCTTTTAATCTATGGAAATATTAAATTCTATCTTAATTTTACTTTAAGTGTAAATAGTCTCTACCAATTAATAAATAAAATAAAAATGTTTTACATACACACACGGTCGTTATTCCCAAAGTAGACAACTTAATGCCTTTTTTAGGTAACAGCCGACTGATATAATTTTTTTTTTTTTTGTTAATAAATGTACATATATATTACACCCAGATTCTGGGTGGGAATCGAAGCCACAATCTTGAAGAACAAAGCAGGGTCACTGCCGACTACGCCAAAGGATCAGCAACAAAAGAACCCCGTCCTTATTATAAGCACGTTAAAAATGATTTTGTTCTCACTCAAATTATGATTGACAATCTACTACCAGTGCTCCGCGATTTTACCCTCTTAAGTCTTGATTTATGAATTTTCGTTTCGTATTATTGGTCAGATTTTTCACTTATCACGAATGAATACTATAATGTCCGAGTACATACGTCATCATTAATATAAATATCCATACATTAATCTATCTATTCTCACGAAACTTTTGCTTTTATTTGTTATATGCATATTTATTTAAACCGGTGATTCCCAAAGTGGTCTATATCGACCCCTAGGGGTCTATGGCAATCTGCAAGGGGTCTACGTCAGCGAAAAAAAATTTGGGGGTCCATGAAATGAAAATGGGGGTCCACGATAGTGGATCTCAACACATACACTGATAGGACCTATTTACTTACATCATACTATCTTATAATATCAAAACATATACATTATTTATAAAAGTACCTATGAAGTAAAAAAATTATTATATATGTTTATAAAATTGTGTAAGTTGTAGGATGTTGGTATTCGCTTTGTGGTCGCAATACATTTTGAACTTGTAAAAACCTGAGAGTCAACTAAAAATATTGACTTATTGCTTATGTTATTCTATTTATAGTTTATTTTATGTTTATTTAATGTTACGTATATTTTACATAACAAATACAAAATTTTATTTTGAGTAGTATTTACATTCAATTAATAAATGTATAAATTAACATGTGTTTTTATTTTAAGTTTTTAACACTAAACTTCACTACAGTTAGAAATTTACAGGAAATCAATATCAGGTAAGTATGGGGTCTACCCAACACGGAAAAACATGGCAAGGGGTCTACAACACAAAAAAGTTTGGGGAACTCTGATTTAAACAGAGAATCGAGAATCCGATTAGGTATAAATTTTAATTTTTACTTTTTTGTCCGAGTGCTGTACGCGCTTACGTGTTGTTTTATATGAGCGCATGTACAGCACTTCTTGTTGACAACGGGGAAATAACAATGTAACGAGACATCCAATACTTTATTTTATTTGGGATGAAAATACACTCCGACTCTGGAAATTCACATTTGGGTAAAGTAAAGTAAAAGTAAAAAAGTAAAAGTAAAAATATATTTATTTGGGACATCACAAACATTGCAGACACTTACTGACTAAAATATTTATACAAAAAAAAAAAAAAAAACAAAAAAAATGAAAGAAAAACACAAACATACAATTAAAACAAAAAACAAAATCTAAAAGGTAAAGGGTACTTTTATAAGCTTCATTTGTAGCCTGAAAAATAAAATATTTCTGGAAAAATAACATAGCATTAGAATCAAAACAAAATTCGTAACAAAAAAGACTTAATAATAAATCGTAAGTATTTCCATTACAATTCGCTTTTCGAACAGAAAATATCAAACAACGACCAATAGATTCCAGAACCAAGAAAATATTCTACAAAGGATATTGATCAATGTATATGTGTATTCAAACATTAAGACGCAAATCTTTGACCTTAGCTGGACAACACACTTGACGCTTTACATATGTATATCAGGAGTAATTTCTATTAAAATGTTTTTCTGAGCAACGAATATGTAAACAAGATGATACTTGGCTAAAAGTAAAGTACTAAATATAGGTTTATGTTATGTCATTAATACCAAGACGGATAAGCATGTTTTTAGCCAAATAAAATGAATCTATTCTAACTTTATAAACTATAACAATTTATTATATTCGAAAGTTTCTTAAAAGTTACTAATCAGTCAACAACATTTTTTGGTTTTTATATCTATATCGACGGGGTGGCGCAGTTGTTAAGTAATTAACTGTATAAAAATTGAACATAATACTTTCATCACCATCATCATATCAGCCATTCGATTTCATAGATCTCTAGAGTGATCGCCTGGCTCTATATTGCTGGTTATTTTGGGGGATTTATCAATATTCGCTCCATCACTTAGATTAGATAGATTGGCGAGCGCAGTGTGTTTTGACCGGATATGGTGAAGCTGCTGCTCATTACCATCTTGTTAAGTGGACAATTGTTCGCACCATTACGGCCTTAGTCGCGTTTTTAACACCTCGGCAAGAAGGAGATCGGAACTATTATTTTCTGCCGGTCACCGTAGATGACGACCGATTGATGATAATACTTTAGCAAATATGCAAAAAGAAACCTATTGCATATGTATCTAACACATAAATAAACAAAAACTCCTCAGCCATACTATAACGAGCGTAGGATGACGCTAGGGGTCTAAACACAAAATTAACAAACAAAAAAAATACACACATATTATATTATATAACTACAACTTTTCTAAATGTACAAATTACGAACGACAATGTATTTAGATCATTCAAAATAATATAAGTATATAACTAGGAAAAAAATCGCGAAAAATATAACTCCCAAAGTGTTAAAAATCTAGTAAAAGTAGATTTTTATTATAATCTCCTATAATTTTTAAACAAAAGTCATTTCCTTCTTCAATATATATTACTGAATCGTCATAAAGATACATGAAATAAACTCCACTAGCACTTTGAAAATGTAATATCAGAACCAAATGGCACAATTTCTGGCAACATTGGAATTTACATATTTAACATAGACATTTAAGCGGCACCAATGTAACCATCTTAACAAAATTGCTTTTAAGATGAGATTTCACCACCATTCACGATATACATGAATAAATAATTTGAAAATAAGATATGGAATTGTAAATCCAATACTTTTGTTTGTTTTTTACATTCAAATTCTTGCCCTTTCGTTCCAATTGTATCAAAGGTAACCAAATTACGGCAATAAGAAAAGGAATAAAAATGTTATTCTGATTGAAGAAAAAACAAACGTAAGCAATGAACAACCTTTTCGCATAAAGAAATTGTTTCTATTTTTAACTATATGTTTACAACGAAATAAATTTAAAATTTCAATATTATGTCACTAATCTTGAGCTTTAGGAAACACGTATAGCCGAGATGATATATGAGAAAACTAAAGTCAAATTTAAGATTAAAAGCCTAACAACTTAAATTACTCTCGTTTTGTATAATGAAAAAAATATGTTAGAGAAATGAAAATATTAATAAGTTAGGTACCTAAAAAGCTAATTCATTATACCCTCACACCAGTAAAATTAAGACATTACGCCGTTAAAGATCAAATTTTCATCGTCATATTACGATTACGACATCGTTAAGAAAATTAAAATTCACACGAGATTTTCTTGAGGCCATGTTGCGTGAAATCAAATCATCATTACTGTTTTTAGCTTCGCCTCTACTACGATATAAGCTTTAAGGGATAATTCGGCACGTTTCGAGAAAACGTTATTTTAATTCCGTTTGAATATCAAAGCTTGGGAAATTATATAATTAAACGGATGTAAGGTTAGGAACGACTGCGCCACATGGACGTTCGGTGCTCTGACATTTGGGATCGATTTGCTTCTAGAAATTCGTATTTTATAGCTGCTATTAATTTATTCATGGAATATATTGATATAATTTATCGTTTGTATATTAAATATTTTATATCTTTGTTCATATATCAGTCGTAATTTTCTTTATCGTACAAATTTTAATGCAAACTGTATTCATGAATATGTCACGCTTTAAAGAACGATGAAAATGTGTGTTGGTATTTTACCTTATTTATTACACTGTATTATACTCGTATTACCTCGTCTTTTGGCAACTTATTGAAGTCATGAAAATAAATGTGGTAAAATAACGTAAAATTTCACATCATCATCAAATTTCATCGTGTTTTCTTGTGATTTCCTTTGGTATTATAGCTTTTTGTTCTGTAGCTTTTTTTTCCAAGTATTACCTATATATTTTATACTAACGGCCCGGGGTATGTATATATACTTAACCTTTCTGATGAATCACTCTATCTATTGGTGACAACCGCATGAAATTTAGTATGTAGTTTTTGGATTTATCGCGAACAGACAGACGCGGCGGAGGACTTCGTTTTGTAATATATAGTGAAATTTAATAAACGCGAAAAATCTGAACGTGAAACGTCATGACGTACAAACATCAAAAAATTAACACGTTTTTACGAAGTAGCATTACATATAACGTTTCTCTATTATTTAGCCTACATAACACTTTTGAATATATTTAGCAAATAGATTTGAAATTAAATTAATGACTTAAATCGTTTTTTATAATTATGCATATAGACAGGGCCGGATTTAGAGTTGGATTTAGAGAGGCCCGGGGCAACAGAGAAGTGGAGGTCCCTTGAACTGAAATTAAATTTTTTTTTTAATTTCTTCCAGAAAAAAATGACGGCGAACAAAAAGGGTCGGCGCGATCTCACGGTTTTTTATTTATTTCTTGCAGAAAAAAATGATGACGAAAAAAAAGGTCGTCCCAACTCCGAACCGCTCCAACTCGGTCGGCTCTATTGTGGAAGCCCCTCTTTTGTGGATGTGGAGGCCCCTTTTTTGTTGATGTGGGGGGCCCCTCTTATGTCAAGGCCCGGGGCAGTTGCCCCGCTTGCCCTCTCCTAAATCCGGCCCTGTAGAGATAGTATGGATATAGATGTGTAGTATAGAGGCTATATTATACAGGTTTTGTGACGTCATATATTTCATACTTATACTTTTTCATTAAAATTTTATAAACATTTTGAAACCGAATCGAAATCCATTCCTTTTCATCGACATAATTTCTTCCCACTTTGACAATATAGGTAATAAAATATATTAATAATTCCAAGGAATATTTTATATAGACATATTTGGGGTTAACCCACAAACGTGACCTAGATTTGAGGGACATTGTGTGTTTAGTCTCATTATTAACCCGATGTAGTCCAGTTCAGAACATATTGAACATGATTCCTTTGTTAATATAACTGTTTTATTTATTATCTTGTGTGTTTATCTCCAAGTAAATGTCAGTGATTTGGAGTTTATTTATATATTTATTTATTTATTCAGAAATCAACACCAACAAGTATTACAACAACAAATAAAAAATCAACAAAGTTAACATCGGTATCTAGATAATTGCCTACGTTTTTACAGGTGTTCTTAAGTTACTAATGATATCGTCAACATCGAAATAAGTCAAATTAAAAATTGTCCATGTAGCATACAGTAATGAATATTTTAGTTAATCTAATTATTTCCCAATGATTGTATATTTACCCGACTGCGACAGAAGGTGGGTTATGTTTTTCGAGTGTATGTATGTATGTATGTATGTCCATTTCTTTGGCACGCCCTACAGCCCAATCGGCTGGACGGTTTTTGACATATGAGGTGTCGTTGGATTTGTCTAAATCGTAGTAGTGACATAGGCTATATAAATTTTCAAAATGGCGCCCACAAATGGCGGAATAAGGGAAGGGAGTTGATTTTTTTTTCTTACTGTGGCAATATGGGTATCAAATGAAAGCTAGTAAATTGTTTTATTCTTTTTAGTTTATAATAAGAGTATTTTACGCAGTCGGGTTTTTTGATTTTTTTAATTAATTGTTATTTATTATTATTTTTATATTCGGTCTTATATTAATTGTGAAAGAGTTTTGAGTTTAATATTTTTATTCTTAAGGATGTTGTTGTTTCATGACGAGGTGGCGTAATGGTCACAAAACTAGCCTCTGTTGTATTTATCGCGGGTTCGATCCCGCTCATAAGAAACATTTGTGTAGGTCATACATATGTTTGTTTTTTGTCATTTTGCGTACAAGATTTTCATCTCTGTGTGTGAACGACTCGTACTTGACGGAGAAAGAAGACATCATTAGGAAACCTGCAATATCTTTGGAAGAATTCTAAGATATTTATATCTGCTAATCAACGGTAGCGTAGCGGATTAAGCTCTAATTTTTATCTTTAATAGGAACAGAGGTATTTATCTAGCATTAAGATATTTAGTGATGGGAGGGTACACTTCAGTATCATAATTATTCATCTTCCATCGACGCTTCTTAATAATAATAAAAATTCATTCCTTGGGATAAAATATGTTTTTAATAAATGAAACAATAACTTTTAATTAAAATTTGTTAGTCTTAAAGCTTATCCTAAAGATTTACAAGATTTGTAATTTTAGCGTTGTTTATAATATGTAGTGGAGGCGTGTTATCATTCATAAATTCTAACAGAATATCATCAAATTCAACCCTTGCTTAAGATATAGGGGCTTAATAAACTGTGCGACTGACCTTACACGCATCATTTCCTTTACGACCATAGCTTGATAGCTCAGATAGGGTAATGAGCCAAGGGTTAGACTTGATTACATTAGCACATTCAGACGCGTACGATAGAGAAATTAACCAGGACGAAGCGGTATATTTTTTTTTCTACGTAATTTATTAATTTATACTTTATTGCACAACACAAAAGTGAATTGCACAAAAGGCGGGCTTAAAAGCATTATCTACCGGCCAAACTTAGGACGTACAAGAGCAAAAGTTTGTAGGTGTGCTAAAATTGAAAATTGAGAAAATACATTTTGTTTGAAAGGCAAAAATAATAATTAAAGTCGTAACAATTATTATATTAAATACATGAGCAATATTTACATTATATATATACATAAACAGATACATAAATACACAGATGTATACAAACATACTACTTAACAAGCTGACGACAATAGTAAAAACACAGATTCATTGTGTTTATTGGATTCATCTAATTAGGTTACATTTTGGTTAAAAATAATTCCTTAACTTGTCTCTTAAATGATTCATTAATTGATATTACTTTGCCGCGGAATTCTGAAAGGAGGTTATGGTTTTTTTTTTTTCATATGTATTTTTGTCCGTTTTACTAGCAACACTAACTATAATACAACTACATAATAGCAACGTTACAATGTTTATTTTTAAGATTGAACAAAAAGACAGAAAATTATGTTTCTCGACCATCTTAAGTTTTTATATTTATTTTACATTCGTTATTTTTGTTACGGCGGCCATAGTTATACATATTATGTAAGTTATGACTTGCGATGCTCCTGTAATCCATCCTTGGGGTACGAAACTCTATTGGTAGTATTCTTTAAACGGAAAACCCCAAAAAAACAAGCTATTACTGACCTATTCTGACAAGTTAAAGTAACGTCAGATAACGTTTTTAGCAACATCTTCCGTACTATTACACAACCTTTTAAAGCCTTTTCACATTTATGTAGGATATACAACCCCTTGTTATCATTCAACAGTATTTTTTTACGTCCCTTAACCTTTTTAACTCAGCGGCCCTTTTAAAAATCAGCAAATATAAAATCCAAGCCGACCCAAAAATAACAACTTTTCTTTCGTAACGTTACGAAGTTTTTTGCATTATTCATGGTAATAAATTGTTGGTCCCCGACGTTACTAGTGTTTCCTTGATAACGGATTGTGTCTGTATTGTACGACTTGTGACTTGAACAAGTCGTTCTTAACTATATGTAAAATATTCGAAGAATAAATCTCTGTAATTTGCATTCATTCAAGAAATAAATTTTAATCATCGAAACAATTCTATTTTTGTAAAAATAATCAATTTTTATTTGCCTCAAAAAATTTTGAGATAGTCTATATTCAATAATAATTCTTGCTCTCGGTAACGACACTATAAAATTTTATCTTTATATTGTTAAACCTCGTTGAGGTTGTTGTCGTAATAAATAACATAAAACTTTTTAAGCGAAAATCTCTTCGATGATCCATCAATTATTCTCTTCATAAATTAATATTTTTTTCATTGTTTATTCGAGCTATAAAATATAACAGTTAGCCTCGAAAAATAACGAAGTATTTTTGATGATAACATTTTTTTCTAATGTAATTAGTTTTTTGTAAAGAGATAGTATAAAAGTAGACATTGTAGTAATCCAATCGAGTTACACTTTAGCTTTTTTATATTTAAAATTACCTGGTTGTAGGTAGGAATACGAAAAGTAAGCTTGTTCTAAAGACACCCTGAAATCTCCAAAAATGTATATCTGAACTTTCATTTATTAACTTTTTTTTTTTGTAATACACATGTTGGCTATAAAGCTGACCTGATTAAGCCAACAGCCTGGATGACTGACACATTAAGCCGCTCAAGCTAAAAGCACGGACGTAAAGGATCTGTGACATAGGTAACTAAAGAAAAATTCTTACCATTCCATTTAATTTATACTAATATTATATTATACAGAAAAAAGATTAAGTTTATTTATTTGTAAAATTCAAATTCTAAAACCATTTAACTGAATTAAATATTCTGTATAAGAAACCTATATCATTAAAACAGTTAAATAGGATATATTGGTATAAAAAAAATTAAAACGTAGTAATAAATACTAGTTTAATTTGAGAACTTAAAAAGGTTTGTTAAATATGTATTTTTAATAAGCGATAAAAATAACAATTGATTACGAAAAAATATATCATGTGTATCTGTGTCAAAATTGACTCTATTATGAATTTACTCATACGAAGTCAGGACGAATAGCTAGTTTGATAGAACACAGCTTTGTGCGAACGTGCAAATATCGTCTGAAAGTCATATGTTCCGATTTGGGCTATTTGTTCTTTGATCCGATAACGAATGAAAGGATTCTTGTACGAGTATGGAACGCAAATACGTGTACACTTGCGATAAATTTCGAGGTTTATCCGATACCGATGTGTATTTTGGTAAAATCGATTTTCATAGCGGTACGTCTTTTAATTGTATTGACATTTCTTGTTTATAAATGGATTTTTATGGTTGAGCGGTAATTGTATCTGTAGAAGTAATTGTAAAATGTTTTCAGGTTTCATTTCACACTTGTAACAGGTTTTATTAAACATGACCTTGCACATGTATGGTGTTAATTTTCCATTTTTTTTTTGTTTTAATGCAAGAGGGGGCAAACAGACAGTCGGTTCGCCTGGTGGTAAGTCAAAGCGATATCCATTGACACTCGCTACATCAGAGCATTTTTCAACCTATTTAAAAAATCAACACTTATGTCCTTTAACCAGTAGTAAAACAATGTGGCGAATTAAGCTCTAACCCTTGTGACCAGACCAGACCCAGTGGGAAGTTCACAAGCTGTTTCTGTTTAGTTTCGTTCAAAGTATGTTACTTTGATCACACATAAGTTCTCATGAAAATACAACATATTACGTTTTTAACAAGGTGTGATTTATGATGGAGTCAGGAACTTGATAAACAAACTCTTCGACAGTATTAGACTCTAGTATAGCTTATGAATGTCCCATAATTGGGCGTAGGTTTTTTTTTTTCTATAAAATATAATTCGAAAAGAATTCTCTTTAAACTCGGTTATCGATATGCTTCCGAGCTCAGGTCAGGATTTTGTTATTAAATTCTGATGATTGAGCCAGTAAGTCCACAAAAACTCTTCGATAGTTAACATTTTCAAGTTAAGCGTTACTAAATTATTTATTTATTTATTTATTTAGAAAACCAACAGCTTATATATACAATTTTTATCATATAGCATACAACAAATAGTTTAGCCAATAACAGGTTTCCCTAAAGTTAACAAATTGGTATTATGGAGATATCGTTGATTAAAAAAAAAGAAAACAAAGAAAACAACAGTCACAATCACAATCAGTACATTCCGATACACAAAAAAAATGCTTATAATAGAATTTTGGTATTGAGACATTGTTAACTAACACTTATAACAACACACATACGTAACTGACATATGCAAAAGAGGTACATATAAAACTACACATCATAACAATTAGTTTGTCAATGTTCATAAAGTAGTGATGACTATACTCTGATAATAGAATAAGGAACCTGGAGTTGACTTGTGCTGTCGTAATAGTTACGAGTTAATTATTCGCTCAAATGAATTAGGAAGTGAACAGCGTATTTTTAAATTACTACGAACCTTCGCAAGTTAGAACTTAGGTTTTAAAGTAGCTTTGAATTTGCTTTTAGTAACGTTAGTTATAACGGTTTGACGATGTAGACGTGAGATAGCTGGTAAAACTATTCAAGGATTAGAAATAATAACCCAAGTTCATTTATTCAGTCATGTTGTTTTTCAGAATGTTTTTTCTAATGAACAAATTGACTAAAGAAAAATTAATCCCCAGAAACATAATTCAGACACTTTCTTATATTCTAATAAGTAATTGAAGATTATTATCAATACTATATATTTATATACAGACTTAAAATTACAATTTAGATTTAAAAAATATCTATTCTATAATTAATATTTCAAAAAAAGATTCTTAAAAAAATCTTTTGTATAGACAGATCTTTGTCAACAATTTCTTATAATACTCATCGTACAATAGACGTCGAGTAACGAATGTTTTAAATCTATAATATAAAAATAAGTCGGGTTTTCCTTCCTGACGCTATAATTCCAGAACGCACGAACCGATTTCCACGGTTTTGTATTCGTTGGAAAGGTCTCGGGCTCCGTGAGCTTTATAGCAAACTAAATTCAGGAAAATTTTCAACAGAAAAGCAGGAAAACAGGGAAAATCATTTTTCACATACAGCGCCATCTCTGATACATAGCATGTACTACAAACCAATATGGTCTTGCATGGCGGCAGTACGTGGTGTGAGTATGCCTCACGAAAATAAGTTGGTGGCGAAACGGAGTTCGCCGGGTTTGCTAGTTGGTAATATAAATATTTTCTTAATAAATAATCCTCTTTCATATTTTGAAATCTCGGTACAGAATTGCTGTGTTTTTCGTATAAACATTGTTCTTTAACATAATATGTATTTCTATTGTGTGTTTACTTAAACACAAATCTATACTTAATATTATAAAGCTGAAGAGTTTGTTTGTTTTAACGCGCTAATCTCAGGAACTACAGGTTCGAATTGAAAAAATATTTTTGTGTTGGATAGCCCCTTAACCGAGGAAGGCTATAGGCTATATAACATCACGTCATGGCCATTATGAGCTGAGGAATAATAATAAATGTTACAAAAACGGGAGAAAATAATCTTTTTTGAGAGCTTCCGTTGCGTCTTTTTTATTTCTCGTCACATTTTTCAACTATAGTTCTACTTTTAAATATAACACCACTATTTTAATGAGAATTTTCGAAAAATAAAAATAAAACTCAATAATACGTTGAACGACCCAGGAATCAAGCCTGAGACCCCTTGTCTGGCAGTAACGTTTGCGACCACTCGACCAACGAGGCGGGTAGCTACTCTTAGAGTAATTGTTTAAAAATATTTAAGTACGTTTTTCCCTCAAATTAACGCGGGTGAAACCGCGGGGCACAGCAAGTTTATGTATATATCAGTGCAACTACATATTTACTTCAGTTAGGACTTTATGATTTTCTCTCGTATTCTTAATTATAAAGATAATCATGTTTTCATAAAAAGTCGCTATTTAAATTATTCTAAAAATGTAATTCAAGCTAAATTGTAATTAATTAGTTATCTCAAAATTATTGCATACTGAAACTGTTTTAATAACATTTTTTTTTTTTTTTTTGTAAAATTCATAAATTTTCCTACTCATGATTGTGATATAAATACGAATGATTACAGTTACTCGATACATTCTTGTGCGAACATCCGAAGAGTGCATATCTCCTGATTCAATAAAGATTTATTTGAAGAAATTGTTGTTGTAATTATTCACACCATGGAAAATGATGACAATATAGAAGTAAATGACGTCAGCAGTGCTGACGTCATTCTTTTTAAAAACCAAACGGTTCCTGCTTATTCGTCACATGATATGTGAATAATGAATGTCTGAAGTGGCATACGAATTAGTAAAGTTATCTAAGATACAATAAAGTATTATCGTATGTTCCAGTATATTGATTTTTAAAAGTCTTAAATGCTAAGGGTTGAGCAACTCCTCTGGCCTGACATACTAAAACATTTTAATATACATATATAAATATTCTATAACACGCTTAATGGGGGTTCACCAAATAGTCGTCGTAAATCTTAAGACCCACCGTTGTATGTCAGTCGTGAATTATGAATTTTCGGACATCAACGAAAAAGTCTGGTGAATCTTGGAATAACCCTATTTATACTGTATTGATTTTACAAATAGTTTCAGATATTTACAGTAAATTTACATAATTGACATTAACTACATTTTTATCTACACACACATACATACATTGTTGGCAATTAATAAATAATTACTTTTTTAATTTAATATTTACACATTTTAAGAATAAAATGGGTGCCAAAAAGACTCAGCTATTGAGACTTCTCTATCCGTCCGACTGTTTATTACGTCTGTCACAGATCGTTTGAATTATAGCAAATATATAATTTATTTTTATTATTTATCTATTGAATTAAGAAAGGGTACTTATAAATTACAATTATAATTTTATTATAATGTTCATATAATATATATTATTTATTTCTTTTTATTATAAAAATAATAGTTTTTCACCACTTATGTTATATTATAAGCTTTGTGGCGACATTTACATGCCAAGACATTTGATATTGCTTTTAAATTAGGTATACATTCTGATTGATTTATGTGGTTGATATGGGAATCGTAATTGTAATATACATGTAGTCGTATTGGAATGAAACATGATATCATTAATGGAATTGTATTACAGGTAGCTGCAGAGAATTTATGATACCAGTATAGAGATACCATACTCTGTGTTCTGTTTACTTGGGTGTACTTAAATATAAAAAGTTACATTTTTAAACTAGCTGGGCCGCGCGGTTCCACCCGCGTTAATTTGAGGGAAAAATGTACTTAAATATTTTAAAACAATTACTCTAAGAGTAGGTACCAACCCGCCTCGTTTGTCGAGTTGCATGCATTACTGCGAGCAATTAGGGGCCTCAGGTTTGATTCCTTTAATTCAACGTATTATTGAGTTTTTGTAACATTTCTTATTATTACTCAGCCCCTATTGATCGTAGCGTAATGTTATATAGCCTATAGCTTTTCTCGGTAAATAGGCTATTCAACACAAAAATAATTTTTCAATTCGAACCAGTACATCCTGAGATTATCGCGTTCAAACAAACAAACTCTTCAGCTTTATTATATTAATATTAGTATAGATTAAATGAATACATGTTTTGAATTTTTGGTTTTAAGCAGATGCGATTCTTTCGCTTTTGACCGTGACCGATGGATTTACGCGCTTTCAAAATCACGGTGAGATCCAAAAGGACAAACAACGAAACCAGAAAAGAATATTATTATTACTGACACTGACTGACTGGCTCGTTGGCGCCGTTGGGTGTAATCCTGCTTTCAGCTCCAGGGTTGTGGGTTCGATTCCCGCCCCGAGTCAGGGTGTAAAATATATTTAATTATACATGTATTACTATATCAGCCTGTAGACAACCCACAGCTGCGCAAAGGCATCTTCTCCATGTAGAAAAAGGGTTGGAGCTTAATCTACCACGCTGCTCCACTGCGTATTGGCGGATAATTTCCCTATTATGAGTAACGATCGTTATCAAGTGTCTATGATAACAACCGGGACCGACCGTTTTACGTACTCTCCGGGGCACAGTGGGGAGACCCACAAGGACATACATCCAGACCGGAAACAAATATTTGTACAAATACAAATATCCGTCCCGAGCGGGAACCGAACCCGCGACCGTCAGGCCTTCACTCAGCAGTGGGTAGCTTACAGGCTGATACAGAGTGAATTAAATCCGGGAAGTTTTCAACCGTGGTGACCCTGTCTACCGGAATACTCGATATTTATGAAAACTCATTCACCCATTTCATTCATTCAACTCATTTACTCAAATGAGTAGTAATTTTAGGTAAATTATTAAAATTTTAGGTAATATATCAATGTCTTTGCTCTTACTCTAAAACAAAAATTGTTTATGTCGCATCTACATAATTAGAACTAAAAAACACCAAGCGACTGAGATAAGGATCTATTAAGAAACTACAGGTAAATCTTACTTGAATAGCACTGAATCAGCCTGTAGACATCGAACTGCTGCTCAAAGCCCTCTTCTCCATATAGAAGAGGGCTTGGAGCTTAATCTACTACGCTATTCCACTGCCAGTTGATGTAACAATTGCTGTCAGGTGTCTATGATAACAACCGGGACCGACGGCTTTACGTGCTCTCTGAAGCACAGTGGGGAGACCCACAAGAGCCCAGACCAGAAACATAGATTTGTACAACTATAAGTATCTATCCTAAGCGATAATCGAATCAGTGACCGCTGGTGTTGAGGCGACTACACACACCACTAGACCAGAACGGTTGTCTTACTATATAGTAATCAACCATGTCCATAAATCGTTACCGAGGAATACAGCAAACTTGAAATTGAAAAGGCTTTAGCCCCGTAGATGTCATTTATTACTATAATAGACACATATTGTACAGGAAATTGAAGTGTTTATTCTCTCACACTGACTCGTTTTCTTGGTTTAGGTCAGTTCTGGGATTTTCTTCATAAATTCGGAATTGACGGATTTTATAAAGATTTATTAATATATTGTTGACCATAAAAAATGTATGAGAAAACAATAATTAAAGTTTCGGTTAACATTACCTACTAACTTTCGGAAAGATGATAGATAGGGGTGCGTCGTATATTAATGATATATTTAGCAGCGTATTTTTTTTTGTTTGATTTATTTTATTTTACATTAGGTATTTGTTCTTTTTTATAAAATTTTCCACTAAATTTCCTAAATACTTTTATTTTATTTTACACCACTTTTCTACCCCTACAATCATCCCGGCGTAACTCCAAAAGAACCTCCCCTTGACCCTAACTGTTGGAGCTCATTTGAAAGGGGAAGACACCAGGAGTTACCCCCCACCAATATTCCAAACCTCCTCCTCCCAATTTGCCCCCCCCCCTAAACCGATCCCCCACCTCACGAGAAGACTCCCCCCCCCCTCGACTGAAATATTTATTAGCGATAATAATATCACTAGCGAAATATTACTCAACTCACATTTTAATCACCCCTTCACCCATACAAACCTTACGGTAATCGAGAATGTTAACAATTAACGTTTTTAAGTACATTTATTTGGAACAAATTATTATTAGATTATTCAGTATACCTATAGAAAAATATACGTAAACTCAAGATTTTTTCAAAACCAAAATTAAAAATCAATTTTCGCTAAGCGGCTTTTTTGTTTATTATTGTTAAAGTTACTTTAAGATAACCAAATATTTAAACTTGAAGTATTTTAGTATTTTATAGAAATACTCCAAAATAATTTGCCAGATTTACCGTCTTCAACAAAAGCGTACAAACGTTCCTTCGACAACAATGTTTAGAACGTTTTGATTGTCATGTTTGTAATGCGGTGAACGCTTTATGTGATAGTCGCAAAAATATACACATGGAGGAATACATGAGAGAGTAATTTTGATTACGATTTCATAGCAACTTCACGAATAAATGTTTTTGTAAATTATTAAATTTCTTGCATAATATTTTGAAAGGAAAAATACACAAAACCCAAAACATTGTATTAAAACATTCTTTCATTTTACTTTATAAAATTAGTCATTTGTAAAGTTACATCTTTGTTGAATTGGATGTGTCTCGAAACATATAACTACGTAAACTAACTCCAACCGTAAACTTCTGAATAAATATAAACTTGATGATGGCAATTCAATTTACCCAGCCAACATGTTAGACTAAAATTCAGAAACATTTTCTCGCAGTATCTAAAATCAACCAGAATACCGCCCTTTCAACGAATCCCGTGCTGTCTACTGCGATTAAAGTTACTACCTCAGGCTATTAAACGTTATGACATGTTGTACATAATCCTCTATATACCGAAAAGTGTATCGGAGTTGACAATTTTAGAAATGATACCGTTATTGAAATCTAGTGACACTTAAAATGCCTTTACAATATTTGTATATATTTTAAGGAATAGATACTTTAAATACTGTTAGTGTCACATGTTTTGCTTGAGGGCAATGCCTATAAATAATCACAATTTTAGTGACAAGTGGTCAGTTGCTATAGTGACGTTATTGATTTAAGATGAATTAAGCTTATGAGACTGTGACCCAGTTTCACCAGCTGCTCTGTACTCCGGAGTCTGCCGGAGTATGGCGACGTACGGTGCCCCGGTTTGGGTCCCCGTCAAAGTCTGACGTCGGTCCTCGGAGGGGACTTGTCGCTTCCGAGCATTATCATCGCGATGCTCGGTGACGACGAGTCCTGGAAGGCGATGGTCTCCTTCTGCGAGACAGTAATGTCCCAGAAGGAGGCCGACGAGCGGGTGAGAGAGGAGGCCGCCGACGTGGGCTCCATCCGCGGGCGACGAATGGGGGTGCGTAGGAGGCGCTACTTAATGCGCCTCCAGTAACGCCCCTGTGCCCGTGTCGGGCCGGGATGGGAACCCGGTCCTGCTAGATACGGCGTCGTCGGGACTGTTCAGAGGTGAGCCGGACAGTCCCCATGGAGGAGAAGTCTGGTCTTTTCGCCGAGGCCAGCCTGTCGCTGGAGGGATCCTGTTGCCTGCAGATCCGGGACCCTCCAATTAAAGCGGCTGAAGGCTCCCGCAGGGGTTTAGTACGGTATTGCACTCCCAAAGTGCCGAGTCCGACATAGGTCTAGGACTGCCGACCCGGGCATCCTGGATATCATCCGTAAATGGATTCCCCTGCGACAAAAAAAAAAAAAAAAAGTTTCACCAGCTGCTATTAAGTTGCGGCTAACCTAAATAGCCCTTTTTGACAAGTAATTGTATGGGTTATCTGTCAAAATAAATGCCAGTTAGGTTATCCGGAACTAAATAGCAAGTGGTAAAACTGGCCCTTTGAGTGAAATCTCAGTTTTCTTATCCAGACTAATGTCGCCCATATGAAAGACTAATTAATTTCCATTACATATCAACAAACTATTCATATTCGGTGAAAATAGTGTTCAGTTGATAGATATACGAGTGATTCTGTAAGGATTCAAATTAATCATTTCGGCTTTTCAAACTAATTGTTATATATATCAGTAATCGTACGATCTAATAGAGTTACCATTTCTACGTTAATTCTGTTCTAAGTAAAGATCCACAATGTAATTTTACGTACAATTTCACGTTAGTTTTATTTTCGCTCGATGTTTTTTTTTTCATATGGGTTTAGCCATTAACTTGTTTTCATGCGTACGGAATGAACTTTAACGATTTCAGCAGTTTTATTGCGAAAAACTCGAAATTGTTGTGTTACTGTTATTCCTATAAATAACTTGAAGTTGGATTTACTTTTATTACCTTACATTGTTAAGTAAAGGTTGGCAACGCGCTTGGAATGCTCCTAGTTTTGCAGGAATCCATAGGCTAAGGTAACCACTTATTTATTTATTCATTATTTCACACCATAAATAAATTAAAAAGTATATTTACAAGTTAGTTAAGACTGTGTAGTACAACAAGTGGTCTTTTGGCTAATAAGCCATTTCTTGCAGACAACGCAAATAAAAGGCAAATAAGACAAACCGTGCATTTGTCTGCTACCATAGTGCTAGAAGAAAGAAGAAAGTATGGAAATATCTCATAGGATTTGAGCAGTGACCAGAAGCTGACAAACGAATGAATTTAAAATACTCCTAGTATAGCTCAAATATAATGAAACAATGAAGGCACTGGTTTTTAAGACATGAGTATTCCTATGTTAGGGGGTTAGGATTTATCACCGCGATGCTCGGCGACGACGAGTCCTGGAAGGCGATGGTCTCCTTCTGCGAGACAGTAATGTCTCAGAAGGAGGCCGACGAGCGGGTGAGAGAGGAGGCCAACGACGTGGCCTCCATCCGCAGGGGTTTAGTACAGTATTGCACCCCCAAGTGCTGAGTCCGACATACGGTCTAAGACTGCCTACCCGGGCGACCTGGATATCACCCTTAAATGGGTTCCCTTGCGACACAAAAAAAAAGGCGTTAGGATTTCAGTTGATGGTCTTGAATTTTACAAAGAAAGGTTTCTTATTCTTTCTCTCTTCAAAATTTTATTGGAAACAGCTAGTTATCATAAGCGAAAGAGATTGTTTGTTTGAAAGCAATAATAATCTGTTTCTCTGAGTAAAAAAAATACTTTATAAAAACTGCTCACTAAGAAGGGTTACAAGTAATAAATCATAAAGTTACAACTCATAGTTACTGAGTAGGGTTCGTGAATATGACGAGAGGATCAGTCCTCTCGTCTCCTACATCAGTGTAGGGAAGCTTAGTGTTAAAATGTTTTGTGTGATTTCGGCTGTCAGTGTTGTCAAAAAAATTAACTTGCTTCCACTTCCATTATAGATTTACTCATGCTTTGTTTTCGAATTATATTCTAGCCTTGATATGACTCTTTATAAAATCATTGGACTGAACTAAACTGAACTGAATCAGCATGTTTTAACGGTCCACTGCTGGGCAAAAACCTCTTTTTTATTTTGGAGAAAGGTTGGAGCTTAATCCACCATGCTTTTTCGCTTCGGGTTGCTGGCTAATTTCTTTATCGTAAGTAACGATAGCTATCAGGTGTCTATGATAACAACCGGGACCGATCACTTTACGTACTCTTTAAGCCACGACGAGTACACCCGGACCAGACACAAATATTTTTACAAATACAAATATCTGCTCCAAGCGGGAACGAACCGGCGACAATATAAGACAAATTTGCTTTTAAACTACATTTGCCTTCTACGTTTTCGTCTGAGCCGCGCAACAGATTTTGGTGTGATTTTCGTGGTTTTTAAAACTTTACAAAGTATTTTACCACAAATGTATTAAATGAGTATATAATTATTAAATAACGAGATGCGATTCGAAAATTATCATAAAATTTCAATTTTGACAGTTTTCTGAAATCTAGTATATTTTAATGGGACTCTTTAAATTAAATTTTAATAAATGTATTTGAATATATCCCATAAATAATTATTTCTAATTCGATGTCGCACCAAAATTCACCGGTGACTTTGATAAATTTCGTTTGCCAATACTTACCACGCTTGTCTGGCGGGTTGGCGAGTACCTACATTGCGTTGTGGCAGGATATAGTACGGGTGCTGCCCATCACAATCCTAGTTGGTGTACAGTTGTTCGCATCATCATACTCGCCTGATACAAAACCTGGGTAAGAAAGAGGTCGGGACTATTCTTTTCAGCCGGTCACCGCACGGTAAAGATTTTAAATTAGTGAACACAAAAATTTGATCTTTAATGCCGTCTTATCTTTTATCATTTCAAAACAATCGATAAAAAAGTCATCGTACGGTAACTTTACTGATTTTATCTTATACAAAATTAGATAAAGCATTTTAAATAAGATTATTCTAAGTCAAATATATTTTATTCCACTTAATGTTATTATAATACTTTATTTAAATACAATTTTTTACGAATTTTTCAATTTTCCTTTCAAAAGAAATTGAAGTATTGTTAGTTATAGTTATTGTTAGAAGTATTGTTAAAATAATAATGAATAGTCAAAATATTGTTCAAATACTTTATAAAAGAAATTGCTTTTATTTTTTCTTTTATATAAAAGTATGGATGCTATAATATATTTATTTGTATACAATATTATACATATACAAAGCTTAAAAACTAATTATTTGTAGATATTTGTGGTATAAATCTTGTCAGCGTGGGATGTTTTCAAAATTGCTAACAGCATTTCCCCGTTGAATCGCAATTCTGATTCACTCGCTAAATAATAGAAGTATTGATCACACTGGTTTTAAACGACTAAAAAAAAAATTAGACCATCATTAGCGTATTAGAAGTCAATTAAATACGCATTATTAGGAATAACTGAACACTGCTCGTCAGATCTCGCTCAAATTTAAATGGGACCACATGACAAGTACCCTCTTTTAAAAATAATCATCAAAATTGATACACACAGTGAAAAGAATTACGTAAAATTATCCTCCGTAAACCGACTTTACAGACAACCAATTTTTTTCGGTTAATTTTTTATCGGAAGTCGGTTTAAAATACACTAGTTCTCCTGTCACCAATGGAGGCTATAAAACGTGAGGAACTCTTTAAAAATTTTTGCTCTAATTAAATATTACGATGTTACATACAACACTCGTTACGTTAACCAAATGAACTATGAATTATAAGTTATGATATAGTATGATAATAGTTATTGGTGTATCTGTCAATTGTGTTGTTGTTATATTGTAATCACTGTCTCATTTATGTATACTCATGTTATAATAATCAATGCCTTTGTTTGGTTTACTAGACGCCCTCGCGTTTTCAAACGAAATTATAGACATACGCGCGTAATATTATACATAATTAAGCTTCCTTTGTACTCGTATATAATTTAGTATTTTTGAAGATATCAATAAGTAGATTATCTATCGCAATGTTTCTTATTTATTTATTATTTTATGATTATTATTTTAGAATTTAGTAAATTTAATAGCAAATCTTTCAAAATGATAGTTCAGAATATCAAAGTAATTATTTATGATGACAACCGTTTTGGTGTAGTGGTGCGAGTAGTCGCCTCAAAGTCGCGGGTTCTATGCCGGCTCGGAGCAGATATTTTTATTTACAAAAATATTTGTTTCTGGTCTGGTTCTATGTCCTTGTGGGTCTCCCCACTATACCTAGGAGAACTCGTTAAGCAATCAGTTCCGATGTTAGCATACACACCTGATAGCGATCGGAACGTCGAAAAATTATCCATTAACACGCAGTGGAGCAGCGTGGTGGATCAAGCTCCAACCTTTCTCCTGTATGGAGAAGAGGCCTTTGCCCACCACTGGGATGTTTACAGGCTGATTTAGTTCGTTTCTGTTCAGTTCATATTAAATGTATCATTTTTTTCATCTTTTAAAGAGAACAATAAATCTTTAAGAATATATTTTGTGACATAAAGATCACACGGCTTTTATCTTTACCATAAACAAAAAAAAAAAAACTAACTTAGCGTCGATACGAAATCTTGACCTTTAACTTAAGATTCACCTGTTCTATTCTCTGAACAATATTTGTTCTTTGTTAAAGTTTAAGGACAGACAAAAATTAAAAAATAAAATGTTAAGGTCACAGAAATAAATAAAATTCAAATTTCATATTTTAATTGAGTCCAATACCAAATTACTTAGCAAATAGCTATACTTAGTGCATCTAAAAACAGCTTAACTAAATATACTTGAGTATTGTTAGAGTTTGAAACTACAAAGCGTCTAATGAAGGCTAAAGTTTCAGTCGTCAATACCTGAGGTGAGTTAGGTTTAGCCAAAACTTTTATATTACTTCCTGTGAAATTTACTACCTTGATTTAAACCATTTGAGGGTATTATAGTATAGGTATATATTATATTATAGGGTATTATATTTACCTACTATATATTAAATAAATATGTTTAACATACACACACAGTCGTTTGTTCCTAAAGTAGGCAACTTAATGCCTGTGTTTTAGGTAACAGTGGAGATCTAACTGCTGATATAGTAGTAGTAGAAGTACGTATGAAATACGCCGCGTAATTTCACCTGCGCTTACATTTATGGCTGTCGTCTTATGTATTAAACTCCGTTATAGGCTAAAGAACATGCTGTAACTTATTGAAGCGGACCTTAATGTGCACACCGCCTTATTAACATTTGAAAGAAAAATGATTCCGTGTTAAAAGAGCAAGCAGATGTTTAAAGTTAACTTGTTTTAATATAATTTAATATATTTATCACCAAAAAGGAAATATACATGTTTTGTTTTCAAATTTTGATTCTAGCAGCTGTAAGCATAGCAAACACATCATCCTCTTATTCTTAGCAATTGGTTAAAATGGTGACGTAATATTTTCCCTTAAATACAATTCGTTCTAAGACTTATCTCGTATAAAATACTGAATAAATAGAAATATAAAAAAAAAATCGTTTTCCCGATAAATAGTAATGAATAGCAAATAAAACCGCCCAATGTATTTGTTCGATAGGGTTCGTCGTCATTTTATTTGTCTAGTCCATTTGATTTGGATAAATGATTTATAGCAAACAAAATATTCTTATATTTCTTTAGTATTTGTGTTATCTAAAAGTCCGGACTATTATTTGGTTCATATATCCCATTTAGACTTGTTTGAACTGAATAAACTGAATCACAGACTGAACTAAAGTGAATAGTCTGATCCAGCAATTGGTGGTTTACAGGGTGATACAGTAAACTGAATCAGCCTGTAAACAACCCGCTGCTGGGCGAAGGCCTCTTCTCAATATAGAAGAAAGGTTAGAGCTTAATCCACCACGCTGCTCCACTGCGGGTTGGTGGATAATTTCACTACCATGAATAACGGTTGCTATCAGATGTCTATGATAACAACCGGGGACCGACGGCTTTGCGTGCTCTGCGAGGTACAGTGAAGAGACCTACAATGACATGTACCCAGACCAGATTTATTTTTTTATAAATACAAATATTTTCCCAGAGCGGGAATCGAACCCGCGACTGCTGGTGTTAAGGCGACTATACGCATCACTACATTAGAACGGTTAGACTAGTTTGGCTTGATTTTTTTTTGGTATTATCTACAGTTAACATTGTTTTAGATAGGTATGAGTGCTCTACTAACCCGTAGTAGAGCAGCGTGGCGGATTTAGATCAGACTCTTATCCTATATAGAGAAGAGACTTTTGCCCAGCTGTGGAAAATTTACAGGACATTTCAGTTCAGATTTTTATGTCAAACGTTTTGTAATTTTACTTTCGAGCTTGCGTTTATTTATGAAGAAGAATTGTTAAAGATGAACGTTTTTTTTTTTTTCGTTAGTTTACTACATTTTTTTTTTGTATTGCTCGAAATATCATTTATCTATTTAGTGTAGAAACTGTGATGCAGTTGGCAGTGACCCTGTTTTCGGCTTCATGGTTGCGACTTCGATTCCCGCCCCAAGTCTTGGTGTGATATATATTTATTTATATATGTATTATTTTTATGTATATTTATTTTAAATACCGACTGATATACATATCAGTCAGCTGTTATCTAAAATACAATCATTAAATCGTCGACCTTGGGAACAGACGACCGTGTGTATGTAAACATATTTAAATTATTTATCATTATAAATGCGACTATTTTAAAGGTTGCCCGGAGAAGCAGTTCTTTTTTTTAACTTTAGAAACGGATTTTTGATTAAAAGTTTTAGAGTAGTAAGATATTATACAAAAAGAATATTAAATGAGTTTGCCTTTTATACGTGAATTTTTATTACATTAATTGATTTAATAAATCAAAAAGTTCTTAATTCGTCCTAATAATTTTTTTATTATATTTATAATTAGTTTCAAAATTAGCGTAAAATTTCTTCGTTGATTATTAAACCCTAATAATTATCTTTTTTTTTGTATAGGATTCCAGTCTAAATACATATGAAGAGTAGTCACAGATTCTATTTTTAAAACCATTATTATATTAGGTTATTTTTTATTTATTTAAGAGGGGGCAAACGGACAGTCGGTTCACCTGGTGATAAGTAAAAGCGACGTCCAGAAACACCCGCTACATCAGAGCATTAGTGGGTGCGTTACCGGCCTTTAGGGAGGGGAAGGGAGGGGTGTTCCACTGGATATGTGGGGGGAGGGGAGAGATGGGCCACCGGATCACTCACAAACCGAACGAAACACGATGACAGTGCCATCATTTCACGTCGGTGTTAAGTGAGAGCGAAGTACTTCGCCGGGCGCGCCGGCCCATTCAGCTGCTAGCAGCACAGCGCTACTTGGGTAAAATCCGTTCTTATCGTAATTTACTACATCTGGTTTACTGGTGCTATATCCTGACCAAATCGCCCAAACTTACTGTAGTACATCATTAAGGACACATGTCAGTTCTGTACTAATAATTGTAAACAAACCGAGACTTATTAAAAGCAAATTACATTCATGGAACTCTATACATGTATACGATGTTATTAACTAAGTTAACACGACAAATATTATGTTGTACAAATTACATGAAAAAAAAAACAAGTTCCAATATTCCTCCGGTTTCCTCTAATTTTCGGGAAATTCTCTAACATAAATAGGTTTGTTTACATTTTCCATTATTTCGTGACAAAATTTTCTATAACGATAAAATAATACGTAAAATATTGTATATTCAAATGAATAATTTTAATGGAAATGGAAATGGAAATAAATAATTTTAATGGAAAAAAAAAACTTTATATTTACTCGAAGCAATTCTTAAAATAATTCCTTTTAATCTTACTTAATTGAAACTGAAAACATTTTAACGCCACTTATTTTTTTATTTTCTTTATGCGGTCTGTGAATAAATAATATACAAACTTCTTTGAAGAATTTTCTCACATAATACCAAATAGTTAATATTATTTTATGTTTACAATAGTTTATTAACGTATGATTAAAATTAATGTACAAAGACGATCAATTCACATAAAACATAACCTAAATATAATTACGTATTTATTAGTATTACTTTACTAATCTTATGGTTTAAGACTTTATTTTCTCTAAAGACATTACTTGCACTTGCAGAGGAAAACTATAACTAATTTTATTTTATAATATCACCGCTTAGCGTAACTTAATTAAACTACAATATTATGATCAATAATATGACTTTTGTACGTTATACAGTCATAACGAAAATAAAAATCTTCGTTTAATTATATTAGGTTAATGGAGTTGAACAGTGTGTTTGTTCGTACACGTTACCTTATAATCTTATGTGTGTGATTTTCGTATATTTGGTGTCCAAAAGTTTATCTTGATAAGCAAAAACTGCTTGATTGATAATAAAAAGGGTATCTAACGCAAAATAAAGAATTTATAACATTGTAATCAAACATATATACTCTCTATCATTGGAGTTGTCCGGGAAGTGGACATCAGGTGCCAATTAAAATACCAATTGTAAATTCATGCGACGTTTCAATATTTTATTAGATCTTCTTCAGCTATCTAATTCACAATGTATATAGAAAAATAACAAAAAAAATTACCTTCACAAATAATTTAAATTTTTTGTTGTAAATATAATATGTTCTGGAGTCAATTACAATTAATTTACTGCTTCCATTAGGTCCGAGTGTTTCGTATGTAAATGATAAAAAAGTTTAAAAGAATACTAACATAAATTATATTCTGGTTTTCGATTTTGTTTGGTATTAATATATATTTTCTGATCTCTTTCATTTTAATTAACATCCGACAGTCACGTATAGAACGTGTCCAGTGTTATACATACATATTTGTTTATGTATCTAAGTAAATGAAAGGACAATCGAATAAGGGTCGGTATGGCGTTTGTTCTATGATTAAATTACCCTTGGGTCCGGTGACTTTGTACAACGTTCATATGCTGTTACTGTGTTCTAGAGGACTCTTAAGTTTTTGTTTTCTATGTACGGTTATAAAAGTTTCTGATTTTATTACTTTACTATTTTATACGCTGAATTTAATTTTAGTATCCAAATCTTAGTCAATGGATACTTTAATTTACTGCTAGCTTCCTCCCGCAGCTTCACCCGCGTGGTTGTATTGACAAAAAGTAGCTTATGTCCTTATCCAGTTTTTAAACTATCCGTATCGAATTCTAACAAAAGCTCGGTAACAAAGACTCTCATATAAAAAACGCTCCATCACGCTCGCAGTGCAGGGAAATAAATAATCCTAGTCGACACTCTTGTGAATTCTCGCGAAAAGAAGGTCGTAATTGCCGTGGTACTCTTATAGGTTATATTTTGAGCCAATTACAATATATATATATATATATATATATATATATATATATATATATATATATATATATATATATATATATATATATATAATAGATGAAACTTTACAGTAATATAGCTGTAAAGTTTCATCTAAATCCGTTCTGTACTTTTTGCGTGAAGTTAATAATAGGATAGGTTATCGTTTGTAACTCTTTTAAAGAAATAATATGTATTTAAATTTATGTTTATTTTCAAATGATGTTATCAGATTTTATGAAAAATTTTCGAGTGCAATATATATTACGACTAGTTAGCGCAGTAGTTACAGCAATAGACTGTTGCCCTAAGGACCGTGGTTTCGTTCTTCATTTATGACAAATGTTTGTACCTATATGCCATACAGATCATTTTCGTGGTTCTGACATAAGTATTGCACCCTATTGAGGGCAGTCAAGTGTAAAGCGTTTTTTAATTACTTATACTACTGAAAATCAATTCTATTATTACTTAGAGACAATTTGATGAGTAATCCAACTCGAGGTTTTAATACGATTTGGTGAATATTTAACTCACAATATTTCTACCAAGTCACGTTGGTTTCTCGATTTGGTTTCCTTAATAGCCGAGCATGAGTTTAATATTTATATATTAAACTCATGCTCGGCATTGAACTCTAAACTTAAGCGCCTAAATATTCAGCAATGCTCACCCGGATTTGAACTTACGACTGTCGCTTCCGGTGCACGTGCTGTATCTTCTAGGTTGTTTGTAACAAGTAAAAGTTATACAGTTAAAGTAATTATTATAACATTTCGTAGAATAACTAATGGGTCGACCCCATTACGTGTAAGTTCATAACATTTGTATGTTACCGCTAAGGGCCTAACGACTACACTACTTTTGACAAATGATCTGTCGTTTGGTTCTAATGCCTGAAAATATTAGGCTTTTGATGTTAGCTGAAATCTAATATCACAGAAAAAAACATGCAGTAATAAGGCAAAGTACTTTATTTATCTCCGTCTTCGTAACTATAAGATTACCGACGGAATTTATTTTGAATCTCTTTCGTACACAGGCTGTCCGGCTTTTATATTCCGTCCTTCAAAGGTACCACCTTCAAGAGCAGCAGAAGCACAGTAGCTCCTTATATTAAGTCAAAGTATAACTTTAAAAAAGGCAAGGAAATTTAAATTAATGCAGAATATGATCTATAACATTAATCTAGCAAATGCTTTTACCTGTTTGTCATAATTTTAGTCCGTTGAATCCATTATGGCGCTCTATGAATACGGTACATGTTCCTGGGTATACCTAACCCAATTTTGGTTGAAAATCAAATAGAATATGATTTTGATGCGTTTACTTTAGGGGCCATTATGGACCTGCACAATATTTGGTATTATCAGTGCGGTTTAATTAACGGCGTAATTCTCGAACGCTACTGAATTTTAAGTTGTCATTATGGCTCATTAATTCTCTATCGATGACGTTCTGTTTTAGCTGGTATGACACTTCATTTCTATTTGAAGTTAAGTATTATGTCTAGTGTTAGTAAAATACTATTATAATATGAAGAAATAAAGAAAGAAAGAATAATTTTATTTGGTAATTCACAAAAGACAATAGTAATTTAAATAAATAAAAACACAAGAAATACCAAAAATGATCTGCCTCAGCTTTATGCTTTTTTACCAGGCGTATCCAGGAAAGAGGAGCTAGTTTTCAGGCAGACCATAAGAACGATAAAAAATAAAAAATAATAATAAGAGTAAAAAGGAGAATAATGAATAAAAAAAAAAGAAATAACAATTACTAGCTACTTAGATCGAGAACATAGTATAAGGACAACAAATTTCGCAAGAACAGAATAATGAATTTTTGAAACTTATTAAACACATGTTTGTCAAAATATTTTGCAGTAATATATATTTTTAATTTTTGTTAATTGTTCCGTCGTCCGTAGGTTCGATGTTTAAGTATTTGTTATTCAGCGTGTCTCGAAGACAATACTCATAGAAAATCAATTTCAATTCTTCTGATATCATTAGTGCCTAATAAAGATCGTTATTTTTGGTTGAAAAATTATCCGTTAACCCGCAGTGTGGGTTCGAATTTGTTCAATAATTTTTCTCATGCTTGTTATCAGTATGTAAAATTCAATCGTCTTGAATTAAACTGCGTGAAGTTAGAGTTAACTGACGAAGAAATGCGAAACTTTATCAACTAGTATTCTTGTATTATCACGAAATAAATAATAAATATAACCACGAGACCAATTAATTAAAACAATAACACCTCATGATAATAACAATATAACTATCCAGAGGTAAATACGTAACTCCGAATCGTTTGCTTAGTAACGACTTAAAAATACTTACATAAAACTAGGAGCTTAGGTATTAAAATTGAAAAGGTTTTGTGGATTATTCTGTCGCTGTTTATAAAAAGTTTTTAGTTCTTAATTAATTATATTGTTTTAAAATAAATTTATTGTTTAAATTCAGTATTTTAAATGTAATCAACGACATTGTCTCCAAGCGGTACTGGTACCAAATAAAAAAGTATAAAATGTTAACATCATTAGTACCTTAATCTTTATTACGCAGTTTAAGGAAAACAAACATTAACATAGAATGAAATAAAACGCTTTGTACGCATAGAGACAAACAATTTAATTGCATACTTAATTCTTACGTAACACGCCATTTATGTTCGCAAACCGACTCAGTTAATGAGATTGTGTTGAACGTATTTCAGTGTGGTTTTTTAGAATATAAAATTATGACGAAGATTTATTATTTAGAACACATGGAATTTAAATTGTTTATATTTAAATGTTCGGTGTATTTGGTATACTCGTATTTTATTTTATCGCGTCAAATTTATTTAAAATTAATCAAGTCCTTTTATATAAATACTAGCTGTGCCCCGCGGCTTCACCCGCGTTAATTTGAAGAAAAAACGTACTTAAGTATTTTTAGTCAATTACTCTAAGAGTAGATACCCGCCTCGTTGGTCAAGTGGTCGCAAGTGTTACTGCCGAGCAAAGGGTCTCAGGTTTGATTCCTGGGTCGTTCAACGTATTATTGAGCTTTTTTATTTTTCGAAAATTCTGAGTAAAAGAGTGATTTTATGTTGATATTTACTTTAAAAGTGGAACTATAGTTTAAAAAATGTCTCGATAAAAAAAAAGATAATTTATTCCCGTTTTTGTAACATTTCTTATTATTGCTCAGCCCCTATTGGCTGTAGCGTGATGTTATATAGCCTATAGCCTTCCTCAGTAAATAGGCTATCTAACACAAAAATAATTTTTCAATTCGAACCAGTAGTTCCTGAGATTAGCGCGTTCAAACAAACAAACAAACTCTTCAGCTTTATAATATTAGTATAGATAATAGATGGTATTAGTAGTCTTTTAAATCGCACTTACGTTTTGTGAACTGAAATCGTATAAGTTAAGAGCAGCTTATCGAAAATTTTCCTTTTCGACGATACTAAGCCGAAATGTGATCACTACGTGACGCCCTTGGGACGACTTACTTAAAACGAAAGTACGTAAAGCCATCGGTCCTGTTTGTTATCAAAGAGATCTGATAGCAATCGTTACTCATGGCTAAAGAAAACTGTCTACCACCCCGCAGTAGAGCAAAGTGGTGGATAAACCTACGACCCTTCTCCAATATAGAGAAGAGACTTTTACGTAGTAGCGGGAAGTTTACAAGCTGATACAGTTAAATTTAGTTCATTTATTAGTTATCATTGATACACCTTCTATCCCAAAGGTTTCACATTAAAAAAATCTAAATTGTATCTACATTGTATTTCATGAGTATTAAAACCATCGATATTTGTATTTCTTTGAAACGAGGTTGATGATAAACTAGAAATATAGTCTTATTTATTTAGAGTTAAGCACACTCTCGCTAGAGTGACAGAAGGTTATTTAATACGCGTGTATCACGCCAAGATGTGCAGCTCACGAGCCCTTTCCGAGATTCAGAGGAAAATAACTTCTAGATGTTGTATCTTTAGAACTAGATTTGATTACATTAGCCTTAAAGTAATTTTGAAGCAGACGTTGTTAATTTCGGTCGTTACTTTTAAAGCTGATGCCTTCCTTTCAACTAGATATTGTTGAGAATGTCAATCTTCTTTAATTTTATAAATATTTTTTTTTATTACCTACATCTTTACACCAAATTTTGAAAAATACACATTTATAAATTCCATTTTAAATGTATTATTTTTTACATATATATTTTGATGAGTTTGATAGACAATGTTACTTACATGCAGAAATTCAATTACTGATACAAATTCAGGCGAGGCCCAATAAAATTTCTAGTGTTTTTAGGATTATCCGTAGAGGAACAAGTATGTATACTCCAGTATATTATGTTGGAATAAATTCTGATATGTAATTGTGAAAAATTATACCCAAATTTTTTGGGTGAGGATGTCATCTCTTATATAAATAATGTTCTTATTTGTACAGTGTGGAGTTTCTACAGTGTGAGTGTATATTTTTATCTATAATTTTACATAATTATTTATATATAGATAACACCGTTTCACTATATATTTTTATCAAAATAACCTTAATCTAGTGCTCGCTGTAAATTTCTTCGATAAATATGACTGGCCTAATTTTCATCGAACTTGGAACCTTTTCTGGTTGCGTTGGTAACTTCATTAAATTGGTATGATATTCAGAAGGTATATCTAAAACTAACATTAATTTACGTCAAGCAAAAGCTAGCTACTATAGACAAGGGACGGAACTCAATTTAGACTATAAATCAACTCATAATGATAGTCACGTTTTTACAGAATCCAACGATCGTTTAGATACTAAATCTGTGGATGAGATGACCCAGCATTTTTTCCGTTCCATTTATGTGAATTTTTGAAACATATTTCAGAAGCGTTCCACTTTATCTTCATTCAAAGGCTTCATTGTGGTGTCCAAGTCATTGTTGCTGATTTCATAGTCTTATAATGATAAAATTTATAATTTCTTGTTTTTTTTTTACTTTTTTTTGGGTATTGTTTTGTTTAAGCGGTTTTCGATTTTCAAACAGTTGAAATTTAAGTACTATAAGGTAGTAAACAGATATAATGTGTACAGTTCAGATTTAAATAACTGTAATCTAGTATGTAAAAGATATATAGAACAATGTTATATGTATATAACAGATTGGATTCGAAAAAATATTTTCCATTATAAGGACTAATCCTTTGACGCGTACTTGTAATATATGTTGATGTATATAATAATATGTATTAATCTTATATAAATTATACAATAATAATAATTGATGCCTACAACTCGAAGGTAGACGAGGGCTTTTGCGGGGATATGATGATAAAGATTGATAACATACTTTAGTAGATTTTTGATCAATCACAGAAAGTTCAAACAAATGGGTAACTCGATTCCCAAGCAAACAGAAGTCGTACAAAATTTCTCTTCCGTTGCTATTCCGGAAATAATGTTTTCAATTGCTTTTTTTCTCATTATTACACTAATCTGTACATTCATCTCCTTTCAAAATTAACTCATAGAGGATTTAAAGTGCTTATTGTGATTTGTGTACGTACGACATTTCGTAATACGTATAACCGTAAACGTAAGACATTTTTGTATCTATGTAAATAAAGTAAAGTCTATTTTTGTTTGCAATAACAACGAGGAATAAACCAAATTACGAATAACGTTACAATTTCTGAAATATGAAACTACGGTCGGAATTCTTGCTAGTGAATATATTGAAGAAGACCACAACATTTATGTACTGATTCAAAGAATCCCTTTAAACAATTCTTGTGATTTATACGAGCGTTTAATAAATGGTAATAATATTTGATATAACATACCGGGTCTTTCTTGTGTTGTCACGTTCTATTGTATTCATAACGAAAGAGAAAGATTAATAAACTTAAACTGAAGTGTATTGAATCAGCCTCCAAACGGCCCACTGCTGGGTAGTGGCTTCGTATCCATGTAGAAGGGGTAGAGTTCTATCTACATATGCTCCAGTATGGGTTGGCGGATAATTTATCTACCTTGAGTAACAATCTCTATCGGATGTCCACGATACCGACAATTGTGACCGAGAGCTTTAGGTATTCTTTAAGAACGTTGAGAAAGCCACAAAGACATTACCCCATATCGTAAAGAAATATTTATTAAAATACAAATACCTGCGGAAATCGAACCCGCGGCAAGTATAAAGGTTTAAAAGTCTTCGTACTCTTAAAACAGAACGGTTACCGTAATAAATTCAACTTTAAATATTAATTAACCACTGTTCTCTTATATTTTTTCTCATATTATATATATTTCTAATATTCTCATTCATTATTCGGACACCCACCACCTCAGTCCCCCGAGACCACGGACGCTGTAAAGGGTCCGAAACATCGGGAAATAAATTAAAAAATCGTTAAACTGTAAAGTTTTTTTTTTTTTTTTTTAAATAATTAATTAACCAGTTAACTGTTATTGACGAATATGTTTTTCATGCTGCGACAGTTCACCGAGCAATTTCTTCCACACATATTCCAACAATGTGGAAACAGTTAACTGGTTAAATGATAAAATTTGAATCGGTGTCAAGTAAGCAAAGTGTCTGTCAAAGTAGACGCTCGCGTCAGCGCAGCTTAATATTTTCCTGAACCTCATTTTTTTTTTTATTTTTATTATATTATATTTTACTTTTCTTAATAAGTTTGGAACAAAACATAAAAACTTGATTAATTACTTTGCTATCTTTCTTTATTTATGCCCCTCTTTCTTTCTGATTTTAAAAAAAATATTTGCACTTAATCTGTTTATTTTAGAAATTCTTCATAAATATAAAAATAAACAGGATGTATATAACTAAAATATTTTTATGTTATCGCGTGTTTCATGAGATTAGTGCTTTCAAACAAAGAAATCAAATCTAAATTTAAAATAATGTGTATTAAGTCCTGCTATCTTTTGATTAAATGATCTACATAAGACAATACTATCTACTCAATTTACTCAAATACTTTTTCAAGATGCTGAATGAAGTCCTAAAACAAAATTCATCAACACAAATAAAAAAAAAAATATCTATTTTATAATTTGAATAAACTGAATAAAATATTTTTAGATGACGTTATTTTCTATAAAAAAAATATATGATATCATTTTAATGACTGGACTGTATCAGCCTGTAAACAACCCACTGCTGGGCAAAGTTATCTTCTCCATTTATAAGAAGGGTTGGAGTTTACTCCACCACACTGCTTCACTGCGGGTTGGCGGATAATATCCCTACCATGAGTAACAATCATTATCAGGTGTCTATGATAACAACCGGAACCTAGGACATACACCCAGACCGGAAACAAATATTTGCACAAATACAAATATCTGCCCCGAGCGGGTATCAAACCTGCGATCGCCGGCGTTGAGGTGACTACTCGCACCACTACACCAGATTGGTCGTCACACCAGAATATTCGTCGTCATTTTAATGACTTAAGAAATAAAAAATAATTTCTCGATAGATAAAAATGTAACGCGCAATGATGGCTAAAATATATACCGAAATTACCTCATTAAAAAGTCCTCAAAACTCCGTTAAAAAGCATCAATTACTAAATAATAAAAGTGTATCAAACGAAATTCGTCTATTTGTTCCTTCTCGTTGAAAATAACTCAAACGGTAATTGAACTAGGATAAAGAAAGTTTTCAAACTCAAATCACAGTCAGAACTTTTGGATCGTGCTGTTTTCAGAATTTCAATTAATCACCGTCGAGCGTTCTCCGTGTGATAACTCGATAATTCTGAATGAAAACTGAATTTACTTTTGTATAAAATTTGAAATTTTAACGATATTTAAATGCTTTCATTTTTTTAATAATCTTTACAAATATATTCATAACTTTTTTCATTATTCATAAATTATTGTGAATATCTATTAAATATTAACGTAATTTAATTGAATTGTTTTTGGTGTGTGTGAAATGTCGCATATGCAAACTGTTGCATATGTAGTTTTTCTAAGAAAAATGCAATAGTTTGTTCGTTTGTTTGTTGCACAAAACAACGATGTGATTGAGCGTATATCTGGATATACTTGTTCGCTTTTAATAATTATCAAAAAAATAGTTTCGATTAAAACTTATGGCATCTACACGAAATCCAGAGACAAATTAGTCAGATCAAAATCGTAATACATATCATGTGAAATCACATCAGCGGTCTAGCTCAATAATAGATGCAGATATCATGAGAATATAAAACTAAATTAATTAATGTGGTCGAAAATTTCCGTTGTGATTTGAAATTCGAACCTAAGTTAAATTGATAAAACATCTTATTTTTGCAGTAAACATACAAGATGTTTACTGCAAAAATAAGAGTTGGCGCACAATGCAAAAATATGTTCATTAATACGTAAATAATGAAATAATATTAAAAAAATTGATCCAAATATAGGGGAGAGGGGCAAAATTTAAAAAAGGAGTGAAAAATGCCTTTTTTTGTAAATACCTTGAGAACGGTAACAAATATAAAGAAAAACTTCAAGTAAAAATTGTAGAGAAACAATTTTTACACAAAAAAGGTTATATTTATTTTTTTGCTGTTTGCTTTAGTTTAGTGGCAAAAGAGAAAAAAAGATTTGCTTATTTTTAATTTTCAAAACTCATCTAATATAATACGGCGGTAAAAAATCGGACTACCGGACAGTAAAATTCCTTTTAGTGCATAAACGCCCTAAGTATTTATTTTAATATAGTAAATAAATATATAATAATATAAAATAATAAATATTAGTGAGACAGTGAGATTATTAGGTTGTTTTAGTGTCAAATTTGATAAGTTAAATATCTCTTTATTACATTGAATTCCTTTATTTGTTACAAAAAAGTGACTATACAAAATATTGTGTTTATGATTGGCGTGATATATTACCTCCATAAAGTGTCACCTCCCTTAGATGTTAGCTATAAAGGATCTTATTTACTTGTAAAGTACTTAATGTACCTATGTGAATATTTTTGTATTTATGACGACCGTTCTAGTGTAGTGGTGCGAGTAGTCGCCTCAAAGTCGCGCCGGTGGTCGCGGGTTCGATTCCCGCTCGGGACAGATATTTGTATTAGTACAAAAGTTCTTGTGAGTCTCCCACCCGTGCCTCGGAGAGCACGTAAAGCCGCCGATCCTGGTTGTTATCATAGACACCTGATTATGAGAGGCTTATAATAATTAAATATGTCTCTTGAATTATATAAAAGGAATGGTATTTATTAAACAATTTTAAGTACATTATAATATTTATATTATTATAACAGATGATATTACGGCGTAAACTGTAATTTATTATACGGTGGAAACGGTAATTTTTAGGGTTCCGTAGCCAAATGGCAAAAACAGAACCCTTATGGATTCGTCATGTCTATCTGTCTGTCAATCCGTATGTCACAACCACTTTTTTCCGAAACTTTTTTTTATGTTAGTTGGATAGGCAAACTGGCAGACGTTCCACCTGATGGTAAATGGTTGACACACAACACATGAACATAAACTAGTTTACCTGGAACTATCCCAGGTAACTCATTTATATGTTGCCTATCCAGAGACATAAGGTGTTAAAGTCTCGGTACCAGTAATTACACTGAAACTATTAGAACTATACTGTTATAGTACTGGTAAGTAGATGTATTCTGTGAACCGCATAAAGATTTTTCGGGGTTCCCCATACTTAGTACTGAAACTAATTTTTTTTTACATCAAACCCATACGTGTGGCATATCTGTGGATAGGTCTTCAAAAATGACATTGAGGTTTCTAATATCATTTTTTTTTCTAAACTGAATAGTTTGCGCGAGAGACACTTCCGAATTGTTAAAATGTGTCCCCCCATGTAACTTCTAAAATAAGAGAATGATAAAACTGAAAAAAATATATGATGTACATTGCCATGAAAACTTTCACCGAAAATTGGTTTGAACGAGATCTAGTAAGTAGTTTTTTTTTTTTATTTAAAAAAATACACTATTAATAAAACATCGATTAAAGTTACAACGAACTACAAGAACTTTTACATGATGTTACTTGCTACTACTGAACCCTTCATGGGCGAGTCCGAAACGCATTTTTTTTTTTTATATTTAATTGTATACTTATTACGTGCAATCAAAAATATATAATTGTGACAGATGAACGATCATATAAATTAAAAAGAATTGAATATTACATGCACAATACTGTGGTATTATTAGTAATAAGCGGTTTCTTCCACTAGTTTACAGGTGTGAAAAAACATGACAGTTATGGTGAACATTGACCTTATAAGAGGTTCCACTACTTGGAAAATTCATCTCTTCTATCAAAAAAGTGTTTGAGCTTATTCTGCCACAATACTCGTACGGGTGGATATATATCTTAAAATTACTTCTAAAGGCGTGAGAAAACTTACGATGTTTTACTTCACCGCCGAACACGCTATGAATTTTAAAGACAATTTCAGCTTACGAAAATTCAGCGCTGCTCGACCTCAACTCAGTGGATTTAAACCCTTGAATGTCTGGTGTCGATTTACGCGTATATATACTATCCACTGGGCCATTTTGACTCGTCTCCGAATTAAATATATTCTAATTATAAGAATTGATTCAAGCCTTTTTCTATTCCCTTTTATAATAGATAAGAGAACGTAAAACTATCAGATCCAGTTGTTAACACCTAGATAGCAATTGGTTCTCATGGTAGGGAATTTGTCATCCAACCCACAGTAAAGCATCGTGGTGTAAAAATCTCCAACACATCTCCTATATGGAGAAAATCCTTCACCCAGCAGTTATATTTAAAAAGTTGGTACTTAAATAAATCATTTGTCTATCTCCACTTACACTGAGTTGATAGTCTTGTTTCTGTAAATAGATTTAAAAATATTATTCAAGACTTGGGATGACGCACGGACAAATTTTGGGCTCCACAAATCCGCAGAGGACGAAGGAGGCCTTGATTAACATATAATGTGGACGTGAGGTGAAATCATAACTTTAGAGCGTCACTGAATAAATTTCTTATGTGATTACGAAAGGTTATGATTCAAGCATTGTTCGTACGCTTATTCGTTTTCTCTTAGCTCCTATATGTGTGTTGGTTAATTTGAATATACGTAACTTTCAGCGTTTTATCGCTATGTTCTAGTGGTGCAAAATATCGCCTCAACGCCGACGGTCTCTGGTTCGATTCCCGCTCGGGGCAGATAGTTGAACTTGTATAAATTTGTTTCTGGCCTGAGTATGTCATTGTAGGTATTACTAACATGCCTCAGAGAGCACGTACGAGTAAAGCTGTCGGTTCTGGTTGTTATCACAAATACCTGATAACAATTATTACTCGTGGTAGGAAAATTTTTCACAAATCCGCAGTGGAACAGCGTTATGAATTAAACTCCAGCCCCTCTCCTTCCTTTAAGACGACTTGCAAGTTTATTTTTATGATTTTTACATAATTACTAAAGAATATTTTTGAGTGTATGTATGTATGTGTGTCTGTGTGTATGTATGTGATTGTGTATATATGTATGTGTGTTTGTAATACTATTTATCTTTATATATAAATATTTTATCTTATACATATAAGCCGTAAAATTGTGGTATAAAGCCTGTCGAATCAGTCATTTATGACCTGAAGTAAATTATCTATTTTAAAGCTTTGTTCAAATTAAATTATCCTATTTTCTAAGCATCAGCCAAGCCAAGCATTACAACACATGTTAATTTAATAACATTAGCTAAATATCATTCTAGTTGTTCTTTGAACGAAGCTACTTAATAATAATAAAAAATTAATAGTCGTTAATGAATATCGAATTGTCTGATTTTGTTATATGTATGTTATTCTGATTGAACAGCTAATTTGTCAATATAGCATGGTTCACTCGTAACGGCAGATGGAACAAAGAGATTCGAGCATTAAAACGCACTGTCTTTTGAAATTTTACAGCTGCTCGTACCATGAATAATCCTATTAATATTATAAATGCGAAAGTTTGTTTCGGTGTTTGTTAGGTACTCTTTCGCGCAAAAACTACTAAACGGATTTAGATGAAACTTAGCACTATATAGCTTACACATCTGAATAATACATAGGCTTATAATTTATAAAGATTTTGTGTAATTTGGTCATAATAATACATAGTTTCGCGATCATGAACGTGTGAAACGCGAACGTGTCTTTTCGCGAGAATTTACTAGTGTCAACTTGGCAATATTACTGTACACTCTGTGAGCGTAGTGGAATGATTTTTGTATGAGTTATTGTTACCGAGCTGTTTTAAGAAGAATTTAATATGAAAAAGTCTGAAGCCTGGCCATAGCCTACTTTTTGTCAATACAACCACGCAGGCGAAGACGCGGGCGGAAGCCAGTAATAATATAATAATTTAATAAGTTGTTTGACTAATCGTCTGACTGGTGATGATGAGATGATCTGTAACTACAAAAGATAGGTTCATGGGGTTTAGACTTTGTTTCTTTCTGTTACGTAGAGACTTTAAGATAAATTGAAGATTTCCATTGTGTTATAAATATAGAAGTTGCTACTAAGTTTATTAAGTTAGTAGTAGGTAAGTAGTTAGGTCTCATTTTGTAAATATGGTTGAAATTTTTTTGTATACTTATTGACTTGAAATTTAGGATTTTTTTTAAAAATAAACATAAACTAATATATATCTAAACTTTTTGTAAAATTCATTTCACACGTGTGTGAAAACGTCAACTTAGATGAAACGAGTCATAGGAAATGAAATGGCAACATTACAAAACAGTATTCTTGATTAATTAATTTGATAAATATTTTAACACTGCCTTTGTGAATATAAACCTGGGACTTGCGTGTGTGATGTATATGATAACTGTCAAAAATGTAACACCTTGCCGTTTTTGAAAGTGTAAACACAATATTGTTATAGAGTTATATTATTTGTTGTGAATGAATAACCCTTAAACCTTACCTTCAAAATTTATCATTTTATTTATTTATTCATACTTTTCATCAGGCGACCTTATCGCTAACACAGCAATCTCTTCCAGGCAACCTTTGGGCAGAGGACTAGCGTAGAAGGTGTGGGAAGGGGCGCAAAACTATATATCATTTTCAGTGGGAGTAGTTAGGGCAGTGGTTATAGATACTGGCTGTTGTGCCAGCGGTCGCGGGTTCAATCACCGATCATGATCAAATGTTTGTATTCGCCATTGGGCCATTCAGAAATTAATCGCTTGTGTTTCTATGCCAACATGTTCCGTTGTGAGGGGATTATTCTTTTTTAAATTTTATTATTATCTAATTTATTTTTATCTTTCTTTGTTATGTTTCCAAATGTAATATAAAACAATATATTATTATCTCCACTAGATGATGTTCTCATATTCTGCTGTGCAGATATATTAAAAGCTTAATGTGTTATGTTACAGTATCGCAAAGTATCGGACGTACCTCACTCATAAATTACAAGGAAGGAGTTCATACAACAATAATCCTTCAAAATTCACTAAAATGCACTTATTAAAGAAATTATGTAATAATGAGATTTATAAAATATTCTCAATTTGTTTACTAAAAATTTTTATAGACATATATAAGATATACATATATGTATATAGAGACTTTAAAAAAATAGAACCCTCTATAACGTAAATTGATATCTTTGTACTCTCAAAAAGCAATTTTACGGTTTCAGAAGACTTTATTTCTCAAAAGAATTTACAATTCACTTCATGAGAAATGTACACAAAACAAAATAAAAACAAATTTCGTACAACTCACAAACGGAAGCAATAAATGGCAATTGATAATAAAATTCATGTAGATAATTATACACAACATACGCTTAAAATTAACTTTAACTCTCCTATTGAAGTTTGTGTGAGGTAGATAAAAATATATATTCGACCATTGTTCTTATATCTGCTTAGAACTAACAAAACTCGAAATGGCAAGCATCTGGGTTGAAATTAAAACTTACTTGCAAATTTAATTAGTGTCAATAAATATAATATAATATATTATTATAGTTTATAATTACAATATTACCATAAAAGCAATATAATAAATCTCTGTTAGTCTGTTACGCTTACAAGTTTAATTACTGAAAAATTGTAAATAGAATTTGTGAGTAACATAATAATATTATACATACATCATACATACACATAAATTAACTACATATTATGTACTTAATTTATGTGTATGCGAGACAGAAATATGTGTATATGTCGTGGCAATATCGTAGAATTGGCCAAAGCATGTAATGCTCGAGAATTTCATGAACTGGTCCCATTTCATGTAATGTTTCACTGACTTTTGGCCACACCATAATGTGTCTTAGCAAGATCAATGATAAAAAAAGCGACATTTCAAATATACAACAACAACAACATAACTGTTTGAAACGTCTGCCCTGTTAAATTTCAAATCTGCAAGATCCGTCACTATTCTACGACTATGACGATATATTCATGTGTTATTAAAAAAAAAATATTTTAAAAATTGACTGAGATTTTGCTTCGCTGATTATACTTTTGGCAATTTGTTGTATATTGATGCTCATTCGTTGAGAATATATTTTTGCCATGATTGACACGTGAGCCTTATTTCAGTATGTATTTATTATATTATTAATTCAGTATGTATAATTTAATCTTCCGTACCAAAATTATTCACGTTAAATATTTATTTGTTTAGAAAGCATTCAGAATTTTAGCTTCTTTATTTATTTTTTGAATTAAAAAATCCGGTATACTTAAATGAAGAAGATACTACCTCCACTTGATTTCTTTTTTTATGTCAAGTGTCATGTAGAAATATGTCTTTGAAACTCAAACAACACTTAGTACTTGAATTCTAAAACCTAATCAATAATCCAATAACTCCTAACGATGAACCTAAAGAAGCGTAAGAAAGTCGCTTTATGTAAATTATCGCACCCTTCTTGTCGGCATGATCCGAAGCCTTTGTGATCGAGTTGCATATTTAACATTACAAATTCCGCTCCAAAGCTTAAAGGAATTTTTATTCGAAGTAAAGATAGTTGTTCAAAATAATATTACTTTTACCAGTTTCTTTTAAAATATACATATTTTTTTTTAATAAAAATATAATTTCCTTTTTACTTAAATAATGAAAAAAACTTTTTTTTATATAGAATTTTTATTAATTTGTTTCTTAATATTTTTGTACTACAAATAGAGAAGGTTGGTTGTAACGAAAAGAATGTTTTAATTGAATTGGCCTCAACAATAGAAAACAAGTTGATAGAATCAATTAATTGATTCGCTTTGAATTTAACGGAATCTAGACTTTTATAGTAACTAATCTAGGTGTGTGAGTGCGTGTTGTATATGTTTTTGTGTGTGCTTGTAATTATTATATTTATTGTATAAAAATATGTTAACCAACTGATAATATTTAAAAAGGCGCTGAATCGTTCATTAACTTTTTTTTAAATAAAAATCTAAATAAATCAGTCTCTTTTTTATCTTCTTTTTCTAAAAAAATAATGAATACCCAAAAACAAAGCTACAATATTTAAATTCCCAAAGTTGCTGAACTTCCATCAAACTTACCCCTCCCCATACTTTTTTTAAAAGTCTATAGTGTACTTTATACTACACTTGCCATATACATCATCATAGCTGTAATAGGTTAAGCTCAATTAGCTTATTAGTTAACCACATCATAAGAACAAGTAAATAGATAACATCTCGAACCGATAATTAAGAATGGTATTGACAACAGAGAAGCGTATTTTATGAAAATGTCCAAAAGTTAAATATTACAATAATGAAAGTTCCCATGGAACCTTGAATTTACCTTTCGCATAATAGAAATTACAAACAAGAGGAAAACTCGTTTCCTAAATACACAGAAGTCGTACAAAAATTTCTCTTTCTTACGTCATTACCGAATAAACATCTTCAATACATCATTTTAATACTTTTTTTTATCTTATTTTAAAATTCCTTTATACGGGAATTAATCTTGTCCTTCGTAACATTTGTGTTGTTTTCGTAATGTTTGTGTCTTGCTACTAAACATCGCTAGGAATTTTAATATTTACGTAATTGAAGCTAACTTTTGTTTGCAGCTAGAGAATAGAAAGAAGAAGAAGAATTTATTAAGAACTATCTTACTAAGAAGAATCTACACTAATATTACAAGGTCACGAGGTACAAAATTGGTGATTTTATATGTCAGAGGTATTCTGCTAATATAATTATTCGATTGTGAAAATTATTTTACAAAAAAAGAAGCTAAATTATCTAAAATTACTTAGCATAAGTGACACTAATATTGATTATTTTAAAAGTTTACGATTGAGATTCTCGTCGTCTATTCCCACTAAAATTTAACCTATGAACTTGTTAGGACTTAAAAAAAAAACAATTTAAATAGGCTTTATAACGTAAATTTGAATAAATGTTTTCATTCGTTTATTTCGGTTAATTTATTACTTTAGCAAATTAAGTCGAAGTGAAAATCATACAGAAATCAATATCGTATAGACCAGGGCCGAAGCCTTCAAAAATAGTAAAAAATGAAAAAAAATCACAGTAGGATGAAACCCATTAGAAAAGGAGGGGAATATGATCAAAATGAAAGGAAAAATAAATTACGGTCGATCCGAGTTCGGGAAGTGGGAGGGGGGAGTTTTTAAGGGTAAAAAATGGTTTATCTTGATTTCCGGCAAAACTACAAGTCCTATGGAAAAAAGTTAAATGGAAAAGTTGTAGGTAATAAAAAGATCTACAACTTTTGTATTTGCAATTTTTTCACATAACCTCAAAATTTAGGTGAAAAATTCAAAAAACCAAGTTTTTGGTTTTTTATTTATATCTTTTTCAAAAACATTTTTTTTTCTACGAAATTTGGTAAAAACTTACCTTATTATGTCCCAAACACACTGTAATTTATTTGATTTAAAATATTTATTTTTTCGCCTTATTTTAACTTAATATCAAAAAAGCACCCTAATTTTCAATCGAAAATTCTGACGTCAAAATATCAGTTTTTTTCAAAAGTTTTGGGGGCTTTTTGTTCGTTGAAATATCTACTTTCTGATGGTGTAAAAAAAATATACATTACTATAGGAAATTTTCTCAGAAAATGCTACGAAATTACAGGTAGTATAGTCCAGACCCTCCTAACCTCTTCCCCACTTCTCTATGAAATACCTTTTAATGGGCTAAAATTTTCCGTAGGTCACTCAGGTATATAAGTTATCTTAAAATATCAATAAACAGACATCTATACATATAATTTAAAGAAGTTTCCATAATTTTCTCAAAATATTATATATATCTTATTAATTTTAATCTTATTTCGTAGCATTTTCTGAGAAAATTTCCTATAGTAATGTATATTTTTTTACACCATCAGAAAGTAGATATTTCAACGAACAAAAAGCCCCCAAAACTTTTGAAAAAAACTGATATTTTGACGTCAGAATTTTCCATTGAAAATTAGGGTGCTTTTTTGATATTAAGTTAAAATAAGGCGAAAAAATAAATATTTTAAATCAAATAAATTACAGTGTGTTTGGAACATAATAAGGTAAGTTTTTACCAAATTTCGTAGAAAAAAAAAATGTTTTTGAAAAAGATATAAATAAAAAACCAAAAACTTGGTTTTTTGAATTTTTCACCTAAATTTTGAGGTTATGTGAAAAAATTGCAAATACAAAAGTTGTAGATCTTTTTATTACCTACAACTTTTCCATTTAACTTTTTTCCATAGGACTTGTAGTTTTGCCGGAAATCAAGATAAACCATTTTTTACCCTTAAAAACTCCCCCCTCCCACTTCCCGAACTCGGATCGACCGTAATTTATTTTTCCTTTCATTTTGATCATATTCCCCTCCTTTTCTAATGGGTTTCATCCTACTGTGATTTTTTTTGGTTTCAAAAATTATCGACCCTGGTCTAGTATCACCCACCACTTGTCAGAATTAAAATGCATGTATTATATAATGTAAATTCAAATGTTTATAATTCACATTCAATTCAAATTATTCATTTACATGCAAATTACGAAAAGTAAACATTTTAATATTTTTTTAAAATAGATTTGGCACATAACATTCATTATATAGTACTACACATAGCAAATGTCTATAGGTTATGTTATATTGAGTCAGAGTAATCATTTTTAATTTTTTTTAAACATAATTATAGGCATATAATTATATTATGCAAAGCTTTTTTCTTTCAAAATAATCGTTTAAACAATCAATTATTAATCAAAAAAATCGTTAGTTATCTAGGATATTTTACGTAAATATGCATTAAAAATCCAATATTACATCATTAAATACAATCTGTAGAAATTATTAGTTTTGTGGTTGAACATAAAATTAATTTGTTCACTGCGAAAAGATTGAGAGGTTTCTCAAAGCCGTAGTACTAGACGAGTATTAATTAGACTCCACGTAATATAGCTAGCTGTCGTTTAACTTAAAATTACAATACTGCAATTACGCTAGAAATCTGTAATAAAAATTAAGAAATACAAAAACTTTGACAACTTTGATATTGGTCAAATACCTGCAAATGGTTTATTGGATAACAGCTTGAATATGATTGAATACACTAATAGATAATTATAATTTAAATACATAATTTAAAATTAACTGAACGGCCTGGAAATGTTCCATTACTGTGCAATTTTTTTTTTTTTTCATATGAAGGAGAAGGGTTGAAGACTATTTCAGATTAATAAACGATATACTTCAAGGTGCTTGGAAGGGCCACAAGAAAACAAATTAATATATGCTACGAGCAGAAATCGGATTCATGACTGTCGGCATTATAAGAACTTGAAATCGTTATACCAGAATGATTATCGCAGAATTCATTAAAAAAATGTAGGTACATGAAGGACAAACTTGTCATTTTCTTTGAAGTTAGAGCCGGAAAGAGCTTATGGACTCTTATCCTTTGGCCAGTACAGTCTTTTTACAATCAAAACGAAAATCTTATTCTTAAAATAATGAAAACGGAATAAAAGTTTGTATAGAGTAAAAAAATGAACCATCATTTTATAGTGTATTCAAAAAAACGCGAAGAAATGATTCATTATTTAAAAATAATAATACGAAGTTGCCATTTTATATGGAACATAGAAGATTGGAATAAGAAGATAGTAATATAGACACTTTGAGATAGATGTATAAGTAAGTAGATTTATTTATAATTTTGTATTTTTACGAAATAATATTTAAGCACTTAACGTTTTTAGTGAAAATTCGAACTGTATACACTATCCCTAATTTTAAAATTCATATTTAAATTTTATTTATAATAATATTATGTATTATCACTAAACTATTGATTACTTTAACATAAACAGTAACAAACATAGAATAAAGAAGAGAAGAAATGATAAAATTGTAAGTCCAACTTTCCGACTTCGCAAAATAAACGCTTACTTTATTGGCCAAGGCTACGCATATATTTTAAAATAGTACAAACGATTTTATAATTGCCTACAAATAAATTTAAAGTTTATGTCAAGAAGTCTTTAATAGTCAAATCATATTACTCTGTAATTGATATTTAAATGATAAAGGGTTTTATATATATTTTAATATCAAAGATGTGTGGGTTTATTGGTGCTGTCTTTCATTCAGGACATAATATGAGTGAATTTTTAACTATTGAATATTATATATAATATGTTGATATATATAGTTTTGCGCCCCTTCCCACACCTTCTACGCTAGTCCTCATCCCAAAGGTTGCCTGGAAGAGATCGCTGTGTTAGTGATAAGGCCGCCTGATACAACTGATGCAATGTGATTGATGTGATTTATATGTATTGTATTGGTAAAAAGGATAAAAATAAATAAATAAATATAATAATGTAATACACAAATCGGCAGCCGCAGCGTCGGACGGCCGTGTGCTAGACGGATAGACAACTTGAGGAGAATCGTTAAAAATAGTTGAAAGGCGCTGCTTCGAACCGGTCGCACTGAAGATCGATGGGGGAGGCCAACGTTCAGCAGTAGACATCCAATAGTTGATATGTTGATGATGAATATTATACTGACTTTTTTGTAATTAGAATATAATAGAATAGAATAAATGAGTAACTGTTGAGTTTCTTGACGATTATCCTCAGCAAAATCTACGTTCCAAATCGATTGCACCTTCACAATAAGTAAACCAAATTAACCAAATATTAACCAACAATCACACCACGTTAACCTACCCCCTGCTAAGTTCGTAAGAACTTGTGTTACAGGTACTAGGAACGGAAATAAATTTATATAAATACATATATACATAAATATACATGACCCGGTGCAGACATCTATATTCGTCGTACAAATTATCTGCACCTGGCGGGATTCGAACCCGCGACCGCTGCGTAAAGTGTCCAGTTGCCTGACAACTCGACCAGTCGGCCGTCAGTAATAACTATAATCAATTAAATAAAAAATATTATATACTTTATCAAATATCGATTCAAAAATAATTTTCAAGTCTACTTGAATAAGGAAAATTTTTAATTTGATTTTTCGATTGATATTTGATAAGTACAATTTGTTTCAAAATACTTCATATTGGTAGTAATAACCATTGTTACTTTATAAAATGCGTATACGATCTCCTTATACTGGATCAAATCCGCTTTTAATAGCTAGTTACATACGTATACCAGTTGTATGTGCTACAGTTTGTGACATGCAACTTTGCTCGATATTCCAGTTATGAATATGTAAGTAAATTAAAGAAAACCACATCCCTTATTTAGGTACCGAATAAATATTTCTTTAAGTTAAAACAATTGTTAAAAATTGGTGTGAATGAAATAAATATTTATTGAAACTGAACTGAATCGACCTATAAACATATCACTGCTTGGCAAAGAACTTTTCTCCATATAAGAGAAGGGCTTGCTGGAATATTATTTATACATACCAATCATTACGCGCATTGAATTCAAACGTTAACAACCTAATAAATATTCAGACCGACAAATTCCATACCAATATGAACACCAGCATGAGGCTCAATGGATATTACAGATACGATATATCCTGAACTTAAATTAAACTAACCGCTTGAGTGTCCGGGCAATGACCTTTTAGTTTACCAACTGCACAAAACAGCCCAAGGCCTCTCACGTTTTTTTACGTAATTTTCCACTGGTGATAATCTAATATACGTTAATCAACCAATAGTTGACAGGTGCACTTCGCGTACTAAAGCCCGTGTCGAAAAAAAGTTGACATGAGCAATATAGCCATGGCGACCATTACTTGACACGGGCGCTTGCGGTTATTGCGATTAGTTTGTAAACTCTTGTCAGCTAATAGTTGACACGGGCAGTCAAGGCTAAAATGACTCACACTATGTAAATGCTTATATTTTTGAATCGACTTCTATGATCAAAGGCTCAAATTTGCATG